>JAJPUD010035381.1:0-10338 GCA_023553655.1 Myrmecobius fasciatus | reverse complement strand
TCTGGAATCCCATCAATATAAAGCAGAGTGGTGTGTATTGCTCTGATTGAGTCATTGGGGCCCCCTGTTGAATGTTGTACAAAATCAGTGATGTCCCAGTGACTTAAGAGAGTCATCTTTTCTCTGCCTTGGATTTCTGAATGACTCTCCTACTAATCTGATATGCTGAAAATGAGGCTGAGGTGAAATTCAGATAGCAGATCTCTTCAAAACCTAAAGTGATCTCCAGCTTCTCTGGAGAGAAATGAACAGAATTGGAAATGCTTTCATTATTCTTCAATTCAGTGATACAAACTGCTGTGGCCTCAGCACTAGCCATCCCTCCACCAGCAGCTGTGTACCCAGAATCTTCTTCTATCCCTTCCCCATCCCCCGTCCAAAAGTCATGCTTTAATTTTGCTTCTACTTGTCTTTTCTGTACTGGAGATCTGACCCTAAGAGCTGTGATAGTGGAGAGATATAAGTTCACTTTCATTTGGCTACTGCCAATTCTCTCCAGGAACCCTCCCTTTCCAGGTTCTCAGCTCATCCTAGGCTTATTGTGTTTTATAATGTTTAAAAACACCCCATGCACTCCATTTCAGGACAATGGAGTTAGCCCATGCCTCAGAGCTACCAGATCCATATCCCTATTTTCCTGGAAACAGAAAAGAATGTTGGCCAAATTTAATAGAGTTTTTAAGTTCAGCAGTTTTTAGGTATTTGGTGCTAAAATTGGCTCTAAGCAAAGGCCAGCTTGCCCATGCAGGGCCATACAACCTCTGAGATTTCTTAAATGAGAGCATTTACTGACTAATACCCTAGATCATTAAGCAGCCTCAACTTGGGGTCTATGTTCCAATCAGAAATGTTGAGAGCAATGAAATTTCCATGGATGAATGCTATATGCATATGGTTCAGGCGGTGGCTATAGCTTTTGGCAAGACATGATTTCAATATATTTTTGTGCACGGTTTTGGTTTTGCTTTTTTTTTCAACTTTTCTTCAGAAAACAAATGTATTTCAGAATATATTTATAGTTCATCGAACAATTCATATAGTTGAATTGGAGCCATATAAATGTCAGTAGTTTAAGCTTCTATATCACACCCAACTACTGACAAAATTTGTAAAAAAAAATATATATATTATATATATGATGTTATTGTAGCTTATCAATCTCAATCAGCCATACTATATTTTTTCACTTGTATTGAAATTGTATCAAATGTGACATTATATGCACTAGCAATAAAATGGCTAATTGTTTCATGGTACAAAAAACCTCCTGTATGTGGGAATTTGTTTATATGGAATAAAATTCATGAGTTTTTTTTTTTAATGTAGATGGGGCTCTTGTAAATTGCTTCAGCTTGTTGCTCAAGTGCCTTCCTTCAAACCATCTAAAGCTGCCCAGACTAGTTCAATTTTTAATTTGAACACAAGAAAAAAGGCAGGATTTTTTAATGGAATTTTCCCCCTTTCTTCCAAATAGTGAAACCAATATCTAGCTCACTAATTTTGCTCAGCTTAACTTCTCTTCCTTAGTATCCATAACATCCCCATGTAATATCCAATGATCTGACATTGACATAATATTGAACTATGCAGGGAAGCCATTCACTATATAAATCATTAAATACCATTAAGCTCATATCATTTTAATTTTATAGTCCCTTGACCAGTCACTCTTCTAAATCCTCCTAACCACCTAACTTGTTGTCCAGAACAGTCCCAGTCATAATCAAAAACAATTCAAGCAGCAAGTAAGGAATACAGGAAAAAGATAGAATCCTTGTCCTCTTCTGGGTGTTAGTCAAAACTTTGCTTTGTGAGTTATAAGCAAAATTTAAATCAGCAATTGGAAAAGAATGATGTATAATTAAAAAAAGACTCGGGTTGTTAAATCTCTGGAATGAAGGATGAGCAGCATATGTGGTCTGCTTGGTTCCCTTGGGATGTCCTTGGGATGTCAATGAAAGGACAATGTCATTGACAATGAAGGACAATCTATACAATCTATAAACATTGGATGAAATGCCCACTGAGATTATAATATTGAAGAATCATTGGATTATTGGAGATCTTAGTTTTTAATTGTAGTTCATTCATCACTATCTCCAATGTTTAGATTTGCTTTAGATAAGCAAAATCCTTCTGTGATCTCTGAATAAAATAATTCAAGGTTTGGGGATGTAACTAAAAGGGATAGCAATCTATGGCCTCCTCCTCTTTTGGAGAGCATAATTTTGGCATGGATTTTTAATAGTAGTCAATAGGTGCCTTCCTAAGGCCCTTGGGAACTGAGGGTCAATGAAACTTGTGCAAATTGCCAAATATGGCTACATCTTATTGATTATAATTTCGGGAACTTATAGAAGTTCACTTGAAATTTATTTAATGATATGCTTTATTATATGAATTCATAATGTAACAAATGCTTAAATGCATTTTAAAAGGGGGGATTTTTTGGGAGGGAGAACCTACAGACAGGCCTGAGAATGTGAAAAAGGGAATGAAATGATTTATAAGGCAATGCTAAATTTGCACAGATTAAGTCAAACAACTGTTCATTTCAACATTATTAATGGTTCTACTGATTTTATCTAAGGGGGCGCAGACAAACAAGAGTGGGGAAAAAAGAAAAGATAGGAAAAAAGAAGAGAGAGAAGAAAAGAAAGGCTGCTCAAAAAAAGAAAAACTAGTTGCCCATTGCTGCCCTGGAGAAATGGACCCCTTCCCCCCACATTATGCTCTGCTATTTATCCTCGGCGTTTTGTAAGCTTGCTCTAACCTCCCACACAAGGCTGCCTCTGGTAAAGAAAGAAAGAGCCCAACTGGCACTTACTGTTGACCTTGTATCTGCCTTCCAGTGACTGAGCAACTTTTGGAGCTCTGATGGTATGCGTGCTCTGTCTGAGGCCTTTCTTGGCCCAGTTAACTTATGAAGAAAGTAGTTGTCTTTCAGAAATGGGGGTCATGATCTGTAAGACCCAGCCAGCTTTTCCCGAGACTTTTTCCCCCTAAAATTGACTGAGGACTCCATGTAAAACTTGCATCTCTGAAGTTCTTTATCCAGAGCACTTTTATAGGCTCTGCAATCTCCCATTCTTAAAATGGCCCAGTTAAGGAGGCTGATCAAGCACCCATACAAGTTTGCTTTCCATGCCTGCTGACTTGAGAAGGGGGTGCTACAAAGTCCAACTCTCCCATACAAAAAGGTCCTGTGCTTGGAACAGCAGAGCAACAGCCATGAGGAAAAGCAAAACCAAAAACAAACCAATCAAAAAACAACAAAAGGAGACTAGGAATTAGAAAAGGTGCTCTCTTGTTTTCTTTAGCTAAGTTTTTAAGGGAGGATGCCAAGCACTGAGCAAAAGCAACTTGGCCCCAGTGCCTGGGGCAGGACTCACTCCATCTTGGTTGCAGTTAATAATGGCACTCTGTCCTCCCAGCTCCTGGTTTTCATTTGCACTGATGACACACTCTTGATTGATAGCTGTTTTTTCAACCATTGTGCCTGATGATCTTCATCTGTGCCCAAGCCTACCAGCCTTTTCTGTGTTACCTCAGGGCTTGGGGTGGAGGTAATGATGGTTTCGTTTAGACTTTCTTGCCACTTATTCAGAAGTAGGGGCCCTGAAAGATCATATTTGTTCAAAGTGTCCTGGGGAGATTCCACCTATTGATCAGCTGACTATTGGAACTATGTGTTCTCTAGGGAATCCATTGGGGATGCTGCCTGAAGAGGGGGCCCTGGGAGCCACTTCCATCCTGTGGGAAAGACCCATAATCTGGGCCAAGAAACTCATTATGATATTTGCACATTCCCTTTGTGAGGGTTCCTTGGCATGGTAGATAGGCCCTTTGCCCCAGTCTCCATTCTTTTTCAGAACTGAGTGAGGATGCTTCTAGTTTTCAAATAGAACCCACTGGATCTATGACCCAATAGTCAAGCCTTCTATTTAGGTAAAATAAAATGGCCAGGGGAGAGCATGGGAGTGTCCATTGACTTATAAAAGACATCTTTGATCTTGGAGTTTTTAAAATGATGGAATGACTCCTTGATTCTTTTCCTCCAGTCTTTTCCTTCATCTTCTTCCCTTCCCCCTCAGCTTATAATTTTAATAAATTCCAGAAAGACAGATGGATAGAATTGGGGGGTACAGGAAAGAAAGAGGAAGGAAAGATGAGACAAAACAACCCCATGACATAAAGGGATGCCAAATTCATGCTGATCAAAGTGGTGTCAAGCTCCTCTCAGCACTTTGAATGCCTCCGTTGTATTTTTTAGCAAATTTAAATTGTTCATTTTCCTCATTGGAAAAAAGTATCTGGAAAACCCAGCTAAAATGCCACAAAAGAACATTTGTTTCTTGGTTGCTCACTATTTGATCTGAGATAACAGTCAGACTTCTGCTGTACAGTTGATGGGAAGAAAGCTCTGATTATAGCAATTTAATAAACCTTTGGGTGTAGAGGAAAATCTTACTTGGAAAGAACTGGGACAGGACTGGAAGGATCTGGGCTTATGATCACTACTCTCCTCTTAAGCTCTAAAGACACCTGGCTGTTTGCCGACACAACTAGTGGTGAAATACCAGGCAGAATGGTCACATTCCTTGGAGAACCATTGGAGTTCTATTCAGGAAAAGAGGTGGTTGAGATGGCCACATGATATGCTGGAAGCCCCTACTACATAACCAAACTTTTGCTCATGATAAAATGGTTTTCATTAATCCATCAAAGTGCCAGAACAATGCTTAGCTGCTTGAGTATAAAAGATGAGGTTGGCTCAGGCCCCAGAGCATGATAGAAAACAATTTAGCTTCATGGAGCCAACAGGTCAGGGGTGAAAAATGTTAACCAAGCTTATTGTGTGATGATGGAAAATTATGCTTTCCATATAGCAACTGGGAAAACAGCTCCTTGGTTCTGCCACTGTGGAGTCTTCTGTGGATTTCTGACTTCAATATTCTTCTCCCTTTGCCTTTCTAAAAAGGTATCGGTGGGTTCTGTAGTTATGTTTGGGAAACATGCCAAAGTCAAAGTGGGTGATGAAATAGCTTGGATCTTAATTAGCATGGTCTTTTGCCTGGTCCTAATTGCTACCCATCTCTACAGCACTTTATCTTGCTAAGTGTAAAAATATTCATCAGCAGTATTGATCCTGATTTTCTTGAGACAACAGAGAAGTAACTGATCCAAGTTCAACCGGGAAAGAGCAAATATTTTCACTGCCTTTTAGAATTTTAAATCTTTAGCATAATCTACTGAACTCTTTCTCAAGAGCTGTGTTCCCTTTCAATCTAATTTAAGGCAATGAGATACAGAATAATGGCATTGCCTGTGTTAAGGATCATATCATCAATTAAGGATACCTTCTGAGACTCCTTTCCTGGAGCTACTTATTCATGTCTTGTCTCACCTGTATCTTCATTGCCTTGTTAGATGAAAAAGACATACATGTGGCAGCTAGAGGGAACTAGATATTTAGCAAAATAGAACTTCATTTAAATGCAGGATTGCTAACTTCTAGGTAGCCTGGTTGGGTAGCAATTAAAGGTGATGGCCTTTGCACAGTAGCACAGTCTGTTCATGTGGTCTTGGATACAAGAGAGTTAAAAAAAATCCATGTCCTTGGGAAACCCAAAGAATAAAGTGTGTGTCAATCAGCACATGTGCTCTGAAGTCCATGAACAGCTTTCTCATCACCTGGCCAATTGTACCCCTTCTGGGAACCTGTTTGTAAGTATGATTTCCCGTGCATCCTGCTCATGTTCTCAGGTCAATGAATCCTTCATTCATACTGCACTGATTCTTTAAAATGAGGTTATGCCAAAGACCAATTTCTGGTTTATTCTGTTTGACCCAGACTTGTCCTGTTTCCTTGTCCATTTGTCCGTGTCTTTAGTCTTTGCTGTGTATTCCACCTTCTTCTTCTTCACTTCTTTAATAACTGATCATAGTACTAACTCTGAACTGCCTTCACTACCCAGTCATAGTGATGTGGGACCCTTCATTTTCAGGGTCTTTTCCAAAAGGAAACATCACATGAGATTTTGAAGTAATTCTTGAAATGCCAGCCTCAAGGGCATTCCAAGCAGGCATTGGTGTTTGAACCTTGATTGAACTTTGAGAAATGACCACCTGTCTTTGAATAGGGTCCAATGATGACTAAGCCATTAGTCTGAATTTGCCTTAATGGTATTTCACTCTGTTCTTCATTAACAGGAGGTTCAAGATGTAAAAGGCACGCATTGTAAGACTGAAGCCTGAAGGATTTCTTACTGTAGAACCAGAAAGCAGATAACAAGTATTAGGGAAGGAACGCTGTCACCAGGCAGCTCTAGGGATGGCTAATGCATTTCAAAGCCTCTGTTTTGCACAAATCCTGGCTTGCTTTCACTGTATTATTATGTAGCAAGATATATGGTGTTTATTTTTTATTAAGTTTGTTCTATTGAATGTCACTGGTGACAAATATGAACTCATTAGACTCAAGTTCTTTATTTTTACTTATGTTATCATTTTTCCTGGGTGAGCCCTAGTTTATCTTGCACTCAGTATTTGGGGCACACCAAATGTATGCATAAATATATGGCAGGACATGAGCTGCAATATGTGCCAAGATTTTTAGCTGAAGAGTATGACTTATTAACATGAAGGAGATGGCCATTTTTAGGGTTATGGACCCAGAATAATAGCTGCCAATGTTGGCCCATTATTAGGTGGGTGGCCTGATGGTTTTTTTAAAAATCAGTATGTTGATCTTGAGTTAATTCCCTCTCTTCATGTGAGAACAAAGATCATCTTTTCAGATCCAGAGGAAGTCATCTGGGAGCATTATAGATGCTCAAAAGGTTGGCCCATTACTGGCCATTTCAAAAAAAGTGAGGGCAGAGCAGGGCTATACCATCCATGTTGTCACCTGCATCCCATCATTTTCTCCTCATTTTCATTTTTTCTCCATCCATCATCATATGTATCTGAGACTGTCTCTGTCCATGGCATAGAAAAAGAAATTTCTCAAGACTCAACTTTTGATTTAAACCACACATTGAAAAATAAATGGAAATATGTTATGTCTCAAAGGTATGCTGCCAATGAAGTATGATCCCTATGTGTCTTGTGTGGAATATTGTCAAAATGTCAAATGCTGTGTTTTTGTGTAGCAAACAGTACGCCCAATGTAAAATACTGTTATTCTCTGTTGGAATGCAAAAGGTGGAATTGAATATGTGTCCTTTGTTGTCTCTTGATCCCACTGCCAATTTGTCGATGTCTATGTGTGTACAAAAACTCTTTGCTTTGGGGTTGTTTTAATTGCCTCAATGATCAGGGGATAAACAATATTCCCTTCCCCCAGAAGAGCACAGGGTGATTCAGTTACTATGTTAGCTTTCAGGGCACTCACTCTACTGCAGGCTGAGTACCTTGTCTTGGAAACCAAACATTTTGAATATTGTGAGGGGAAACCTGCTATAGCTAGGACTAGGAAACTTAAGAAATCAGAATGTTCTGGAAAGACTTTCTGTGTTGTGATTAGGAGACATTAAAAAAATTTTTTTGAAGAACTGTAGCATGAAAATATCTCCTAAAAAAGAATCTGACTTGGTTCTATACCTACACTAATCTAAAAATCATACCCCCTCTCTTTGCTTGCAAAGGGGACTGGAACCACTTTTTTTAATCATTGTTCCCTAATTCTTTTTTGGAAAGGAGTTTATTTGGCTTAATCTTGAAATACATCAGGAACTCACCCCTACTTTCAGTTTGGTTCAATATTTCTCTTGATGTGAGTGAACAAAATGTCATAATTATTAATTTGACAAAGTACCTGCTATATGCTAGACCCACTGATGTTTCCTTTGCCTCCTTTTAAATCTTCTATCAATCTGTGAAATTAACAAGAAAAGAGGAAGACCAGTTGACAGTCAAAGTTAAGCAACAGACAGCACATAAATTATGTGTATACATAGTGAAAGGAAAATTGGAATTTACAATTTTTTGGACTTAATGATCTAAGGGATTATGAATAGCATCTGTTAAAAATTTTAACATTTCTATGTTGAACCAGACCATGATTTCTTTAAACTGAATCTGATCAGTGGAAGAAGTTGAGTCAATCAGCTGGAATTATTTCCTTATTCTGATTTAGACATCCAGAATCACTCCCCAATCTCCTTTATTCTTTTAAAAAAGTTGCAGCCCACAGTGAATTCCAAGACTTATCTTAGTGGGGTCTTGACTTGAATTTAAACTTGTCATATCCTTTACTTAGCTTCTGAATCACTTATAAAACAACATTTTGGTGGAACCATGTTTTTTTTGTTTTGTTTTGTTTTGTTTTTACAAGGGATCTGAGGTTCTAAAAGACTTAGGTTTTCCATCCTGATTTCTTAGATATTTGAAATCTTGAATAAATAATGTAGACACCAAAATCCCCAAGTCACATGAAGTGAGAAGAATGCTACAAATGGTTTTTGTTTTTAATTTTTTAATTTCAGTTGATTACAGTTTTCTAGGAAATGTTTCACATCTTTGTCACTTAGAGGATGGAAGAAGAGACAGGAAGAAAAATGCTATTGTGTAAGAAACAAATCTCCCCACCCCCAAGTTGACCAAGATGGGCATTCATTGAAACAACCCATTTGCAAATGAATATTCACTAAGTGCTCCTTGATTTTAGAGATCTGTGTTTTGTAGACCATGAGGCCATTCAACTTCATGGAATAATAAAAGGGCATTTGTCTTGATACTGAATCTTTTCCATTGAAGTCCTTGCTCCCCACTCACATCCTTTGCATCAAAAATGTTGAATGAGGAAAATAATGTTGTAACCCAGTTTATTTGTGTTAAAAAAAAGATAACTGGGCTTCTGTCTTTTGTACTGTTTTAATTATATCCCATTGTTGTTAGAGTATCCCAACTTCAAGTGGAGCAGTTAGAGATATCCAATCAGATGTTGAGACTGAGTAGAAAGGAGTTTCATTCTGAAACTTCTTCAAAGATGAATTAAAGAAAAGAATCATTTTGGGTAAAAGTCTGCATGGCTACTAACAGCATTTGTAAGAAAGTAAGGATCCAAAGTATGCAGACAGGATAAGAAGCGTATTTTCGGTAAATGTCACCCTTATCTATTGTTAAACAAAACAAAACAAAACACTCAAACTCTCCAGCAAGGAGGTAATGTGAGCCAGGAGAGTGAAATATATCTGGAGTTGTGACCTTGGCCAATAATATGTTTTCACAGCTTCAATTCCAAATTCAAGATGTTGAATTTTTTTTGAATTGTGATGATTCTCTATTAGGATCATCTTTGGTTATACTTGGAGGTGGAACTAACTGGTTTCCTGAGATTTTTGTATATGCCTACACCCCTACATTGCCACTACTCAAGCCCTCTTAATATGTTGATTTCTCTAATCAACCAAGAGTCATTATGATCATTTCTTTGGGAACTTTGGCCCTTGTTCCCTTTGAAATCCTTCACAGAGACATATTGGATAGGGAAAACACCACCTGAGAAATGCTTCTTCCCAAAATGATAGCTGTATTTATTTTTCTGGTTAGAAATTTCTAGGTTCTAGACATGACCAATCTACTGGCACTCTCAAGGGCCCAGAAGGAACAATTTTCCCTGGAAATAATTTTCGTAAAAGCTCAATTCCCAGTCATTGATAACAGCATTTTTGTGTTTTTGTAGTTGTTGTTGAAATGTGATAAATACTGTATTTTCTATTTTTTAAAAAAAAGCAAATCTCCCATATAATGTGAAAAAATTCCTCTAGAAGGCAGCTGTAGTGTATACATCTTGCTTCTTTAAAAAAAAAAAACTCCTTTTGAGAAAGAAAAACATGTTTTTCATCAAATTCATGTCTTTGATGGATGTATATGCACTTATCATTTTCCTAATAAAGATCTGTATTCAAACATAATGTTCATTGGTCTGAAGTTGGTATTCTTCAAACTTGATTTCTAATAAATGCCATAGATTTCTTTTTCCTGCCTAAGCCCAACACATATTAAATGATGACAAAAAATTATGGAGCTGGTGTTTGGGGGTGGAAATGACCTGGTTAATTAATTATAAACATAAATATGCCTATGTGCATATATATAAGAATGTCTAATACATTATAACCCTCATCATATTCAAAGATTCTCAACAGAATTGAAGGCTTGGTTTTAGTTGAGTCCACTCTGAAAGATTATTTTAATCTTCAGTTACCAGATTATTAATTGTCTACTACACTGCAGGCATTGTACTATGTAGCTGTTTTCTGTCATTTATGTTAACCTAAGGAGAACATGACTTAGAAGGAAAAGTGACTTCTCCCTGGAGTAAAAGTAGAG
>JAJPUD010035379.1:0-10338 GCA_023553655.1 Myrmecobius fasciatus | reverse complement strand
GTAAAAGCTTTCTATGGTGAGAGCTCTCTTCTGCTTCTTGCTCATGATTTAAAGTTGGGATATTGGTCAAAATCCGAGAAAACTGCAACAATTTATATTTGCCCTGGGGCAGTTTGCCGAGTTGACTTCCGGTCTGAGGCTGGTCGGGCTAGATTCGCACCAGGACCACGTTTTCAGCTGTTCTCATCCACCCCCTTCCAAAGGTAGATCTGCCAAAGCACCTGCCCGCAAGCAGAGCAAAGTGGCCCAGGCGTCTCCCAGGGGCTTCCTGGGTGCCCAAAATCCGCCCCTCTATCACAGCCCTGACTTCCACCCCGGCTGGAGTCAGATCGCGACCATAGGCCGATTTCCCCTGAGGCTAACCTTCTCCGGAGTTCTTTCAAGGTAGATCTTTTATAGAAGTGCGTTGTAGTCCAAATGCTTGGTGAGGACCTCACTCGGAAACCAGTTTTAAGGCTTACTTTGTCTGGGTTTGAGGGAATGTTGGAGGGAGTTCACAGAGAAAGCTGTCCGCAGTTCGCCATCTTGGCTCCGCCCCCAGAGACTCCCTTATTTTGTTTTTTTAAAATTTATTTATTGAATATTTTAAAGTTACATTCTAAACAGTTTTTTAAATTTGTCTAAAATTTTTGAGTTCTAGATCCTCTCCCTTATTTTCACTCACAATTAAGAAACCATATGTGAAGTTATACAAAACATTTCCATAACAGTCAAGTTATAAAAGAAAACAGATCTTCCACCTTAATGAAAATAAAAACCCTCAAGAAAAAAAAATAAGGTAAAAATAATGAGAGACATATAGAGAATGAGAGAGAATGCTCCTATCTATATTGAGATTGGATCAGTTCCTTATTTGGTATGGATTGCATTTTTCCTTATAAGTCCTTCAGTGTAGGTATAGTATATCCTCATTTTAATAGTCATATAAATAACAAGGAATTCTCTTCTTGGTATTCTATTGTTTCTTTGCCTCAAAAACACATAAGTTTAAATCCCTGTGAGTTCTGAGTCTTTAACATGATTACCACCTCATCTTCTGTCTATTGTGGAAATGAAGGCTAGACACACCTGTGAGCAGCTCTCCTTTTCTTGTGTGTAGCAATAAAATTTGTTAAAGCTAGCTCTCTGTGAATATCTGATGCTTTTTATCAATACTTTCTTATATGATAATCTAGAAACACCCACTAGGGATGAAAAGTCTTGGTTATAAGTCATTTTTCTGAAGAAAGAAAGAAGAAAAAAATAAATACCATAAAGATGATTGAAATCTTCATTGAGTTCAGTTGGCAAATAGGGAATTTTAAATTGCAAGAACATTCAGCCCACAAATAGGAAAGATCAAGAGAAGAAAGGGAGAGGAATAAATATTTATGTAGTGCTTACTAAGGGCTAAACATTTTCCAAATATTATATCCTTTGAAAATCACGAACCACTCTGAAAGATAGATGCTGTTATTATCTCTATTCCACAGCTGAAGAAACTGAGACAAATAGATCAAATACTATATTGAGGATCATACAACTATCCTGTATGAGGTGAGTTTGAAGACAAGATTCCTGACTACAAGACTTGCATGAACTGATGCTGAGTGAAATCAGCAGAATCAGGAGAACATTATACACAGCAACAAGACTATACAATGATCAATTCTGATGGACATGATTCTCTTCAGCAATGATGTGATTCAAACCACTTCCTATTGTTCAGCCATGAAGATAGTCATATACATCCAGAGAGAGGCCTGGGGAAACTGAGGGTGAACCACATAGCATTTTAACATTTTCTGTGAATATTTCTATGCATTTGGTTTTCCTTCTTAGGTTGTTTTTTTCTCTTTCTAGATCTGATGTTTCTTGTGCAGTAAGATAACAGTATAGATATGTATACATATATTGAATTTGCCATATAATTTAACATATTTAGCATGTCTTAGATTACCTGTCATCTAGGAATGGGGAGTGGGGGGAAGGAGGGGAAAAGCTCGGAACAAAAAAACATTTTGCAAAGGTCAATGTAGAAAAATCACTCATATGTTTTGTAAATAAAAAGCTTTTAATAAAAAAAGATTCCTGACTACAGGCCTGAACCCCATTATCACTGTACCACCAAGCTGGCACTATAGTTAAATGAAAACAAGAAAACCCACAGGAACTAAAGATTGTAGCCCTTGATTTTTTTATAGTAATAGAAGTTCTTGCACAAGATGCTAGAATCTATCTAACTAGAATCTATTAAACAACCTCTATCATGCAATGACAGTATCTCGGAACATCTATGCAAGTATATACAATAGGTAGATTGTTAGCATGTGTAAGAGACATCAGCAGATTCTTGGGCAATCTTTGGAAGTTGATAAGTTAACATTATTGATAGAGATGAACTATTCACATTGCAGATGAATGGATTGCTGTAGTATGTTATCTCTTGTTTTCTGCCTACCACTTCACCCCTTGAACACAATTTGTCCTATGAGAATGGCTTCAGACAGCTATCAAACATATCCCTCTTGAGTGATTTTTATTCACTATAGATATGTAATGCTCCACTTCCATGGGACAATTTCTACTCTTAGACAGGAGACAGTCACTTTGTGATCTAAATGGATGTTTCCTCTGATAATATCATTATAACAAGACATTTTCCTGTTATGATAATATCCACAGTATCACAAAAATAGGAGGTATCCATTGTTCTCTTTTTACACTCAGTAACCAGTATATCATAGAACTATAAGCCTAGGAAGCTCCCTTCTATGAGTGAGTATTAATATATAGTTAATGGATTAAATAAGACAAGAAGAAAAATAGGTCAGTGGTAGTACTCCTTTAAGAGTTAAATTTGAGCAATAAAAATTATTTTGGAGGCTACCAGCCAAAACAAACCCAAGAACTATGTGAGCACAATTAAAAAACACTCTCCATATAAACTCATATCTAATCAATTGGAAAAAAATATCAGTTTCTCAAGGATAGGGTGAGATAACATAATAAAAAATTTCCCTAAATTATTGATTCATTCAGTGCCATACCAATTAAACTACTAAAATATTATTTAACATACTAAGAAAAATTAATAACAAAACATCAAGAATATCAAGGGAATTAACAGCAAAAGAAGGAAGGGAGATTAGTTGTATCAGATCTGAAATTATATTATAAAGTAGCAATCATCAAAGCAATGTTGTACTGGATAAGAAATAGAATGATGAATCATTCAATATGTTGTTTACAAAAAGCATATTTGATACAGAGAGTAACATTAGAGTAATGATAAAAAGCAGGAACACAATTTCTTATGCTTCAGCTGGAGTAAAAGAAAAATGAAGCAGGGGTAACAATTCTGATTTCAGATAAAGCAAAACTAAAAATAGATCTTATTAAAAAGATAAGAAAGAAAAATACATCTTGATAAAGGATACCTTAAAAATGAAGTAATAAGGATACTAAATATGTATGGACCAGGTGGTAAGGCAGGCAAATTCCTAGAAAATATTTTAAGTTACAGGAAGATCTAGCCAAACTATACTAGTGGGGGACCTTAACCTTTCCCTCTCAGAATCAGACAATCAGAATAAACAAGAAAGAAACAAAGGTGGTAAACAGAAGCCTAGAAAACCTATATATGATAAAACTTTGGAGAAAAATGAATAGGGACAGAAAAGAATACACGTTTTCTCAGCAGGACATAGCAATTAAATAAAAATTGAACATATATTAGAGCATTAAAAACTTCACAATCAAATACAAAAAGGCAAACATAATAAATGCTTTCCTTTCAGACTACAAAGCAATACAACTTATAGTCAATAAAGGGACAAGGAAAACTAGACTAAAAACCAATTGGAAATTAAATAATCTAATTCTAAAAAATGAGTGGGTCAAAAAACAAATCACAAAAAACTATGCATAATTTCATCCAAGGGAATTACAATAATTAGTAAATATACCCAAACCTATAGGATGCAGCCAAAGGAGTTTTTAGGGAAAATTTTATATCTCTAAATAGTTACATGAATAAAACAGAGAAAGAGAAGATTGATGAATTGGGCATACAACTAAAAAAGCTAGAAAAAGAACAAATTTAAAAAACCTGATTTAAATTCCAAATTAGAAATTCAAAAGTTCAAAGAAGTGATTAATAAAATTAAAACTAAGAAACCTATTGAACTAATAAATAAAACTAAGAATTGGTTTTATGAAAAAATATCAAAATAAATAAACTTTTGGTTAATTTTATCAGAAAAAAAGGAAAGAAAAAAAACCAAATCACCATCATCAAAAATGAAAAGGGTGAAGTTATAACCAATGAAAAAGAAATTAAAGCAATAATTAGGAGATATTTACCCAACTGTATGGGAGCAGTTTGACAATCGAACGGAAATGGATGAATATTTCTAAAAATATGAAATGTACAAATTAACAGAAGAGGAAATAGATTATTTCAATAATCACAGTTTAGAAAAAGAAATTGAATAAATCATTAATGAACTCCATAAGAAAAAAATCTCCAGGACTAGATGGATTCACAAGTAAATTCTTCTAAACATTTAAAGAATAAGTAATTCCAATATGATGTAAACTATTTGAAAAATAGGGAAAGAAGGAATGCTGTAAAATTCCTTCTGTGACACAAATATGGTACAGGAAGAACCAAAACATAGAAAGAAAATTACAGACCAATCTCCCTAATGAATATTGATACAAAAATTGTAAATAAAATATTAGCAAGGAGATTACATCAAATTATCAGTGCGATAATACACTATGACCAAGTGTGATTTATACCAGGAATGCAGGGTTAGTTCAATACCATAATAACTTTCCATAATCTAATGTATCAATAACAAAACAACAAAAATCATATGATTGTCTCAATAGATGCTGAAAAAGCTTTTGACAAAATATAGCACCAATTCCTATTAAAAATATTTGAGAGCATATGGATAAAGGGAGCTTTCCTTAAAATAATAAGCAGTATCTATCTAAAACCTGCAGCAAGCATTATTTGTAATAGAGAGAAACTGGATACATTCCCAATAAGATCAGAGGTGAAACAAGGATGCTCATTATCCCCTGCTATTACTTGTCATTTTACTAGAAATGCTGGCTTTAGCAACAGTAAAAGAAAAAGAAATTAAAGGAATTAGAATAGGCAATGAGGAAATAAAACTATCACTCTTTGCAGATGATATGATTATATAATTACATAATCCTAGAAAGTCATACAAAAACCTACTAGAAGCAACAGTATTATCCAAGTTACATGATAAAAAATAAACTTACAAAAATCATAAGCATTTCTTTATATTTCTGACAAAGCACATTAGTAAAATATAGAAAGAAAAATTCCATTTAAAATTAATGTAGATGGACTTCTGGGGTGAAACCAAGATGGCAGAGATAGGACAGGAGTCTCTGAAACCTCCTCTAAACTTCCTTCAAACCAACAACATATAAAGCCTCTAGACTGATTTTGAACTGAAAAAAATCCACAATATCTGGAGGACAACACATTTCTAGAAGATACTCTGGAAGAACTTCAAAACAGGTCTGTTTTAATTGGGCAGGGAGGTGGTCTGCTGAACCCAAACTGCAGCACAGGGAGACCAGGAAAGGGAGCAGGAGCAAGGAGCTAGAACAGAAGTTGGAGCTGCAATCAGAGCGTTGTGCTATTCACACACCAGGGAGTCTTTGGTGGGCCTCTTGGACCAATCTGTGCTGATTGGAATCAGGTGGATAGGAAAATCTGCCTTTTTTTGGGGGTAGATTGTGAACCACTGAAACCCTCAAGAGCTCAAGACCTAGCTGCCATTACACAGTGCCCTAAAGTAATCAATAAATCAGCAGAACTGCTCAGCACCTGAAATAACTCCATCAGCAGAACTGCCCTAGGGCAAATTAAAGCAGCTACCCTCCTTTGCCTTGAACAGACCTCACACCTTTAAAAAATGAATAAAAAAACCAAAAAGTACTCTCACCATGGACAGCTTTTATGGAGAGAGGGAAGAACAGACCTCAAATCCTGAGGTCCCTAAAAATAAAGCAACTCCAGAAAAAATTCCAAAGAGAGACATAAACTAGACTCTATGTAACAAGGCTTTCTTTGAAGATTGCATAAAGGATCTTAAAAGAGAGTTAGAAGAAACATGGGTAAACTAAATAAGATCATTGCAAAATAAAATGGAAAAAATGGAAAAAGAATGCAATGAACAAAAAATGCAATTGTTCAATTGCAAAAGGAACTAAAAACAATAACTGAAGAAAATAATCAATGAAATGGAAGTGAATGACTCAACAAGACTTCAAGAATCAGTAAAAGAAAGACAAAAAAATGAAAAGATAAAAGAAAACATATAATATCTCCTAAAAAAAACAACTGACCTGGAAAATAGATCTAGGAGAGACAATCAAAGAATTATAGGACTTCCTGAAAGCCATGATGAAAAAAAAAAAAGAACCTTGACAGTATCTTCCAGGAAATCATAAAAGAAAACTGCGCTGATATTTTAGAATCAGAAGACAAAATAACTATTGAAACAATCCACTGATCACCTCCTGAAAGAAACCCAAAAATTAAATCCCCCAGGAATATCGTGGCTAAACTTCAGACCTATTAGACCAAGGAAAAAATATTGCGAGAAGCCAGAAAGAAAGAAATTAAATATCAAGGAGCCACAATTAGGATCACCTAGGACCTAGCAGCTTCCACTTTAAAGGATTGTAGGGTTTGGAATCTGATATTCTGGAAAGCAAAGGAACTGGCATTAGAGCCAAGAATAAACCATCCATCTAAAATAAGCATTACATTTCAGGAAAGAAAATTGGCATTAAATGATATATGTGAATTTCACCTATTTCCAATGAAAAGACCAGAAGTAAAGAAAAAATTTGATCTCCAAACAAAGATCTCAAGAGAAACATAAAAAGTTAACAAGAAAAAAAAAACTCTTGAGTATTATATTTATGTTATGGATACTTATAGAATGAGGGTTGATTTTATGATTTTATTATTATGTTAAGATTATTGTGATATTATGATTATTGTGATTTGATGGTTATTATGATATGATTATTGTGATTTTATGATTATTATTATATTATGATTATTATGATATGATATTCTGAAAAAGAAATTAGAGGTAGAAAAGGGATAACACTGGAAGAAGAGGAAAAGGAAGTAAAATAAGGGAAATTACATTAAATGTAGAGGCAAAGACAACCAATACTGATTGAGGGAAAATAGGGAAGGAATGACAATTGTGTTAATCATCATCTCATCAGATTTGGCTCTGAGAGAATAAGAGACATATTGGGTATCACAAAGAAATTTGTCCTACCTTATAAGGAAACGGGAGGGAAAAGGGGAAAAGAAAGGGAATAGACTAATAGAAGGGAAAACAGAAGAATTAAGGGAAAGCTGTAAAAAGGGGGAGGGGCTCTAAAGGGGAAGGATAGTTTGAGGAAAGTGGTTCTCAGGGAGAAGTAAAAGGGGATAGGAAAGAGAAAAGCATAACCTAGGATAAATAAAATGGCAGGAAATGCAGAATTAATTATTTTAACTGTGAATGTGAATGGAATGAATGCTCCCATAAAGCGGTAGCGGATAGTAGACTGGATTAAAAACCAGAATCAAACAATATGTTGTTTACAACAAACACATCTAAAACATAGAGACACATAGAGGGTAAAGGTAAAAGGTTGAAGCAGAATCTATTATGCTTCAGGTGAACATAAAAAAGAGGGGTAGCAATCCTGATCTCACATCAAGTAAAAGCAAAGATAGAGCTAATTAAAAGAGACAAGGAAAGAAACTATATTTTACTAAAGGGTACCATAGATAATGAAGCAGTATTGATATTGCACCAAGTGTTATAGCATGGAAATCCAAAAAGTTCAAAGACATGCAAGAAGAAATAGACAGCAAAACTATAATAGTGGAAGATCTCAACCTCTGTCTCCCCGAACTAGATAAATCAAACAAAAAATAAATAAGAAAGAAGTTAAAGAGGTAAACAAAATGTTAGAAATGCTAGGTATGACAGATCTTTGGAGGAAATTAAATGGAGTCAGAAAGGAGTTTACTTTTTTCTCAGCAGTTCATGGAAGTTATACAAAAATTGACCATGTGTTAGGATACAAAAATCTCAAAATCAAATATAGGAAGGCAGAAAAAATAAATGCATTTTTTCAGATCATGATGGAATAAAAATCACATGCAACATAAGGCCAGGAGAAAATAGATTAAAAAGCAATTTGAAATTAAATAATCTCATCCTAACAAATGAATGGGTGAAACAGCAAATTACAGACACAATTACTAATTTCATCCAAGAGAAGGACAATAATGAGACAACATACCAAAATTTGTGCGATTCAGCCAAAGCAGTAATAAGGGAAAATTTTATATCTCTAGATGCTTATTTGCATAAAATAGAGAAAGAGAAAATCAGTGAATTGGGCTTGCAACTAAAAATGCTAGAGAAAGAACAAATTAAAAACCCCCAATCAAATACCAAACTTGAAATTCTAAAAATAAAAGGAGAAATTAATAAAATTGAAAGTAAAAAAAGCTATTGAATTAATAAATAAAACTAAAAGTTGGTTTTATGAAAAAACCAACACAATATATAAGCCTCTACTTAATTTGATTAGAAAAAGGAAAGAGGAAAATCAAATTGTTAGTCTCAAAAATGAAAAGGGAGAACTTTCTGCCGATGAAGAGGAAATTAGAGCAATAATCAGGAATTACTTTGCCCAACTGTGTGCCAATAAATTTGATAACCTAAGTGAAATGGAGAATTATCTACAAACAAATTGACTAGATTAACAGAAGAGGAAATAAATTACTTAAATAGTCCCATTTTAGAAAAAGAAATAGAACAAGCCATTAATCAGCTCCCTAAGAAAAAACCCCAGGACCAGATGGATTTACATCTGAATTCTAACAAACATTTAAAGAACAATTAACTTCAATATTATTTAAACTATTTGAAAAAATAGGGAATGAAGGACTCCTACCAAATTTCTTTTGTGACACAGACGTGTTACTGATACCTCAACCAGGTCAAACACAGAGAAAGAAAATTACAGCCCAATCTTCCTAATGAATATTGATGCAAAAATCTTAAATAAAATATTAGCAAAGAGATTACAAAAAATCATTCCAAGAATAATACACCATGACCAAGTAGCATTTATATCAGGAATGCAGGGATGGTTCAATATTAGGAAAACTACTAACATAATTGACTACATCAACAACCAATTTAACAAAAAACATGATAATCTCAATAGATGCAAAAAAAAATTGATGAAATTAAACATCCATTCCTATTAAAAACACTGGAGAGTATAGGAATTAATGTACTTTTCCTTAAAATAGTCAGTAGCATCTATTTAAAAACATCACCTAGGATCATATGTAATGGTGATAAACTGGAACCATTCCCAATAAGATCAGGGATGAAACAAGGTTGCCTACTCTCACAATTACTATTCAATATTGTATTAGAAATGCTAGTTTTGGCAATAAGACAAGAAAACGAGATTAAAGGAATTAGAGTAGGTCACGAGGAACCAAATTATCACTCTTTGCAGATGATATGATGGTCTACCTAGAGAACCCTAGAGAATCAACTAAAAAACTATTAGAATTAATCCCCAACTTTAGCAAAGTTGCAGGATACAGAATAAATCCATATAAATCATCAGCATTTTTACACATCACTAACAACATCCAAAAGCAAGAGATACAAAGAGAAATTCCAGTTAAAATAACTGTCCATAGTATAAAATATTTGGGAATATATCTGCCAAGGGAAAGTCAGGATCTATATGAGCAAAACTACAAAACACTCTCCAAACAAATAAAGTAAGTTCTAAACAATTGGAATAATATACCAATCAAACTCCCAAGAAATTATTTTACTGACCTAGAAAAAATACCAACAAAATTCATCTGGAAAAACAAAAGGTCAAGAATTTCAAGAGAATTAATGGAAAAAAAAGAAATGAGGGTGGCCTAGGTGTACGAGATCTAAAGCTATATTATAAAGCAATGGTCATCAAAACCATTCGGTACTGGCTAAGAAACGGAGTAGTATATCAGTGGAATAGATTAGGTTCACAGGACAAAATATTCAATGAAAATAGCAATCTAGAGTTTGATAAACCCAAAGACCCCAGCTTTTGGGATAAAAACTCATTATTTGACAAAAACTGCTGGGAAAATTGGAAACTAGTATGGAAGAAACTAGGCATTGACCCACACTTACCACCATATTCCAAGATAAGGTTGAAATGGATTCATGATCTAGACATTAAGAATGATATTATAAA
>JAJPUD010035378.1:0-10339 GCA_023553655.1 Myrmecobius fasciatus | reverse complement strand
ATGGGATGAGAATCACTTCACAAAGCAGAAGGGCAGTGGTTCTCCCTGTGCTCAGACTCGGGGACCTTTCATTCCTGCTCTGATTTGCCTTAATATATACTTTCTTGTTTTAGGGGTTCATGAAATGATCAGAAAACTGGAATCCAGCTTTCTTGTTGGTCTATCTCCCTTATGTTTGAATATCTGAATCCAAGTAGAAAAGAAAATAATATTTATTAGTTTCCTTTTGGAAATGAAAGGAGGACCAGGGACCATGTACCTGCTATAAGAAAGTTAAAGTTGTTTGCCAACGTTGAAAGTGAGAGCAGAAAAGTAATTTTATTCCCTATCCCATCATCCAACAGCTAGCTCCCATTAACTCCTCCTGCTAGTAGTGTCAGAACCTCCTCCCTGGACAACTTCCCCTTGCTCCAATCCAGCCATCATATACACAATAGGAAGAATTCTTTTCCCCACAGCATCTTTCACATTGTGTCATCCCCCCCTTCCCCCAACCGGGAGCTCCGCAGGACAATCCTGCCCAAGTCAAATGACACCTCCTCCCTGTGGGGATCAATACAAGGATCTGAACAAATGATTTTTGTGAACCAGTTGGGGGTATCTGGCTCAGAAATCAAGGCAGGGCCAGCCAAGGTGACATGGTTTTATTCTTTGTGCCCAAACGCTTGCTTCCTGCCATTATGGATGGAGCCTCAGAGGAGCTAGGAGGGGAGGGGGTTCTTTGTTCTCTATAATATGCCAATTTCCCCTGTCATTTTCCAGGCTGACTCAGCTCATCTATGGAACAATAGAGTATTGAGTGTTCCAGTCACGAAGTGGCCAAGAGGTCCCTTCTCTTCCATTTTTTGTTTGTGTGACCCACAGCATGTTCTGCCTTGTCTGGGTCATGGGCTAGCTGACCTGCAAGGTCACTTCGTTGTTCTCCACTTCTAAATGTCTATGGCTGTATGGACAGGGCACGGCGTACTTCCCAGCTCTCCTCAGAGCAGAGTTTTGTTTGTCTTTTTCAGGCCAGAACACTTCAAAAAGCTGGAGTGGCTGGGCTTTGTCACTGCTGCACTCCCCAAAAGCCTACTCTTCTTTTTTTAGATGCCCAGTGTCCTCTGGCTTAATGTCCACAGCACCAATGTTCAGTAGTGACGTTTCCATCACCTGCACTTTCCAAGACTCGACCCTTACCAAAAAATCTTGCCAAATGCTGCTGAGGAAGCAGATAGACTTTGTCATTGGAAACTTCCTATATGAAAACCCCCAATGAAACAAACCTGAGGACAGTCCTTAAAAGTCTCCTGACACCTTAAAAATTGGAATGACCCTGCCCAAGTTATGAGGAACCATTTGCTTCCTGCAATTTGTTGCTGTTGTTCAGCCGTATCTGATCTTCATCCATGCTAGACCCTTCTGTCCTCCATTATCTGCTGAAGTCTGTCTGAGCTCACATTTGTTGTTCTCATGATTCTATGTATCCATCTCATCTTCTGCCATCCCCTTTTCCTTTTGCTTCCAATCTTTCCCAACATCAGGGTATTTCTGGATGATTCCCATCTTCTCATTATGTGGCTAAAGCTTCAGCTTCAGTATTTGACCTTTCAGAGAATAGCCTGAATTAATTTCTTTAGATATTAGCTGATTTGACTACGCTGCTGTCCAAGGGACTCTGAAGAGGTGCATAGAGTCAATTCTCCATTATCCACAGTTTGGTTGAGTCTTTCACAGTTCCAGCAACATTGGAGTTGTCAGAGCCAGAGGGAAAAAATAAGAAGGTGCTTTCCTAGTAACCTGGAATGGGGAAAGAGAATTCAATCCCTTCTCTCTGAAGCTTTCACTAAGTCCTTCTAAGTGGAGAACAATGGGAAGGCTGGGAAAGAAAAGTCAGCGTGTTTACTCACATGTGGCATTTCTGCCACAGAGAAATAATAGCCCATAATTCTGAAATGATTTAAGGTGTATTTATATTGTTCTAATTAAACACATAGAAAAAATGGAGGTTCCTAGGAAGTGATGTGATTAAGGTCATAAAAGTCTAGAAAGTGGCAGATCTAGGACCGTAAGCCCAAGTCTCCTGAGTCCTAGGACAGTATTCTTTGCATGATACTTTTTAACAATTGACTGCGGAAAAGTCATTTGCTTTCTCTGTGCCTGAATTTTCCCCTCTATAAAAGAACACCTTCCTTTTACTAATGATACCTTTGCTTTCAATCTCACAGGGTTGTTGTAATAACTTTTAAACCTTAACGGGCTTCCAAAATGAGAGCTGTTTGCATTTTTGCACTCCTGGAGTTTTGTGAGATTGTGATAGCCAGGGGAAGAAAGTTGTTTATAGATGGAGGCAGGGATTGTTTTATTTTCATCTTTGTTTCCCAAGGTGTTGTATGATATTTTGGCACACAGTAGGTGCTTAATAAATGCTTATTAGATTGTATTGGATAGGATGGACTCTAGCTTACAGGACTACCCTGAGACTCAAATTAGACATTTCTGTATAACATCAACAGCTATTATTATCTTTGTTACGTGATAGTATTTTTTTTCAATTACGTGTAAAGATAGTTTTTAACATTGATTTTTGTAAGATTCTGAATTCCAATTTTATTCTCCTCCCCCCCTTTACTTCCCTCCTCCCCAAGCCAGCAAGCAACCTGATGTAGATTATATGTGTACAATCCTTTTAACCATATTTCCATATTAATCATGTTGTGAAAGAAAAATCAAAGCAAAAGGGAAGAACCCTGAGAAAGAAAAAGCAAAAACAAAAAAAGTGAAAATTCAGTCTCCATAGTTCCTTCTCTGTATGCAGATGCTATTTTCCATCCCAAGTCTATTGGAATTGTCTTACATCATCACTGTATTGCTGAAAAGAGCCAAGTCCCTCATGGTTGATGGTGATATAATCTTGTTGCTGTTCACAATGTCTTCCTGGTTCTGCTCACTTCATTCAGCATCAGTTCATGTAGGATCATCCTGCGCATCATTTCTTATGGAACAATGATATTCCTTTACATTCATATACTATAATTTATTCAGCCATTCCCTAACTGGAGGGCATCCACTCAGTTTCTGCTGCTACAGACACTTTTGCACGTGTGGATCCTTTTCCTTCTTTTATGATCTCTTTGGGATACAGACCCAGTAGTGCTATTGCCATATCAAAAGAATGCACGGTTTGTTAGCTCTCCGGACACGATTCCAAATTGCTCTCCAGAATGGCTAAATCAATTCACACTCATACCTTGAAGTTGTTTTAATTTGCATTTTGCTAATCAACAGTGATTTAAAGCATTTTGGGGCTTTAATTTCTTCATCTGAAAACAGATATCATTATTTTCCTGAACTTAGGCAAGTTAGGACAAGGGGAGTCATGACTAGTAGAGTAAGACCTGCAAAGAAAGTGTGAGGTGGTCTGTGTGCCATCTTGGGGAGCCCCTGGTATGGGGGACAAGTGACCTGGTAGCAGCTGTGATGGCCTACTAGGTGAAGATGAAAATGCTAATTGACTGAACATTGAGGATAGGGCCAGGAGGTCGACAGATGGATAGAACCTGACTTGACCTGTTCACCTATAGGATGGCAAGGAGAAAATGATTCTGGTACTAATAGGAGGTGACATTCAGTTTATTTAAGATACAAGGATATAAGTGAGTTAATGTGTGTGTGTGTGTGTGTGTGTGTGTGTGTGTGTGTGTGTGTTGGGGGCATGCTCAGAAAAGAATGAACTAAGATAATCTCGGGTCTCTAGAAGGATCAAAAATCCCCCATACTGGGATGGGGTGGGGGGCACTTATTTATTCTGTTGGCTCATAGAAGCCAGTCCCAGGTCTGTGTAAATAGATACACCACTCTCAGGAGAGTTTTCCATTATTCATGAAGGATGTGTTAGCAAGGGGTATAGATATAGTGTAGATCCTAGAAGAGGAAGTATTTTTATGGAAAGCTAGATGCAAATAGAGCCTCTTCTCAATAACGCCAAAGTTCATCCTACCTGCTCCAGAAATTGGATTTTAAACAAATGGCTGTCTCAGAGCCCTTGATGTGCCAGCTCAATTCTAGGAGCCTTGCCCAAAGGACAAGCAGATAATAGACAGGAGTGGGGGATGGGGAGGAAGAGAAGCTTGGGTCGAGTCAGGGTGCTGGGTCATAGGTGTGTATCAGCACTGCTGTGCCTAAAGTTCTTCCCCCTCCCCAGTTCAGAGTTGGTGCTCCTGGGGGTGGCTGCTACTCACTTTGGGTGGGGAAAAGGATCTCACACTCCTCAGAAATGGGGGGTTGGGAAGAAATAAGGCATAGAGACAGAGGAGAGAAGGGAAAATACATAGGAAGGAGAAGAGACATGAGGGAAGAATGAGGAGCAGAAAAAACAGGGAGGGGATAAGGAGCCAGCCTCTTATATAGATGGGCATGCTGAAGCTGCAGAAGTTGTTGGCTCAAGGTCATGGAGTCTAGTGGGCAAGCCCCTCACCCACCCTGGGCAAGGGAGGGTACTGTCAGCCCATTAACCTCAAAGATGGATGGAAGAGCATTGCAAGGAAAACTGCTGGAAGAAAGTCAGATTTCTGAGTGCCTACACTCAGGAGGGTGGAGGTAAGGAAGGACGGGGGACCTAGACACTTAGGGAGCAGGGCTAAGGAAAGCTCTTCCTTCATCACCATTACCCCTATACCCACACATGTACCCCAGTTTTATCTATCGCTATTCTTTGTTCAAACAGAAGGTGTCAAATGCATTGAGTCACCTTGGATAAGTATTATTTACCACTTGGAATCAGAGAATCTTAGAATGGTAGAACAGGAAGGGACCTCGGAGATCTCATTCAGAGCCATCTTAGAGCTCAGATCCCCTGAGTTTATCTGACTCGGCCCCTTCCCCTTGAAAACAGCTCGTGCATAGTCCAGAGGAGTTTAATGTACAACTAGAGAGTACTACTTTCCAGCTTGTATGGCAAGCTCATATTCATTCTCTCATTTACTTCTCACACCAAACAAAGTGTAGCTTGTTAATTGTAGTCAGGTACAGAGAATGGGAAACACATTCATAAGCTAATAAACTAGCCAGGCAGCCAGTGGGTTGGCCCTCCCAGGGACCATATTGCCATAATACAGTGACTACGCTTTTTCCCAGAAAGGCTATTAAGGAATGAGTAATAGGAACATTAAGCATTGTAACAGGCCACTCTTGGAGAGAGAGAGGAGGGAAAAAGTATCATCGTCCTGATCCAGCTTTGCCTATAACATCCTGAAGAAGGCTGTGTAGTCTTGAGTAGGAAGGGTTTCTTCCCAGTGTCGTCATTCAAGGGACTATGGCCCCTTTCAAGCCTTTCTCCTGTCCTTGCATGTCATGCATGGTGGTTCTCCTTGATTTCTTTGTTCACTTCCTTGTCAAGGAAGTCAGTCATTAGGGAGTGAGCTGTCCAAGGTACAGAAGATGGTGCTTGCTAGTGGCCATCTCTAGCTACCTGGGGGCAAGTCAGGCTTAGTCAATTGATAGTCATTTATTGAGTGGCTGTTATGTTCTAGGGCAGCTAAATGACACAGTAGATAGAGTGCCAGGCCTGGAGTCAGGAACACCCATCTTCATGGGTTCAAATCTGGCCTTAGATACTTTCTATCTGTGCGATTCTGAGAAAATCAGTTCACCCTGTTTGCCTCGGTTCCTCATTGATAAAATGAGCTGAGAAGAAAATGGCAAACCATTCCAGTATTTCTGCCAAGAAAAACCCAAATGGGGTCATGAAGAGTCAGACCTAACTTAAAAATAACTGAACAACCACCACAACAATTATGTTCTAGGCACTGTGGTAAGTGCCGGGGATCCAATAAAAGGCAAAAGACAGTCCCTGATCTCAAGAAACTCATCATCTAAAGAGGAGCACAATGAGCAAAGAGATGAACAAAGAAAAGAATAGGATAAAACAAAGCATAGGATAAATGATCGGGGAGAAGGGATCAATGGACAAAAGGCACTAGATTGAAGAAGAACTGGGAAAGGCTTCCTGGAAGTGGAAGAGGGCCTGAGAAGGGAGAGACTTTCAGGCATGGGGAATTGCAAGTGAGAATGCCCCGAACTGAGAGATGGGGTGTCTGGCCTGTGGAATAGCAAGGAGACATATATCCCTGGTTCACGGAGTACGTGGAGGGTGTCTGTAAAGTGGAATAAGACTGAAAACGTAGGAAGCCAGGGCAGCTAAACTGTGGGGTGGCAAGGAAGCAGCTGGGTGGAATGGAGGAGCACAACATCATCTCTTTGGAGTAGCCTTCAAGCAGTACATAAAAGCTGAGAGAATCAGGCTTTCTTTGATGGTGTTAAAGATTGATCCATTCTTTGACTGTTACAGAGTCGGTTAAAGGAAGAAAGGGAGGAGAGAGCTATTGTGGTATAGTAGTGTAGCTCTGTGGGGCTTATATTACTGGATGATATTTCTTTTGTATTTGCTTTTTTGTGGTCTTGTGTGAAGCCCCGGGGACTTCTGATGTACCAGACCATGTTGCTGAGCTACCTGAGATCTTGGGCACAGAGAACATGAGAGAGTTTTGTACTGATGACTCTACCCTCTGTCAGCAACACTGCATTTGCTTGTGTACACACATGTGTGCACATGCGTGTGTGAGCCAACATGTGTGTCCAAGTCCACAAGCATCAGCATAAAGCAGTTCCTGGATGACTGTTTCCAGAACTTTTGATTATTCTCCAAGTCTGCTGAGTTGGATGAGTTTCCCAAATGCCTGGAAATATGTTTTGACACCAGTTTCTAGGTCAAGGTTGTCCAATTTAATCATCTCTTGCTGCATGTGATGAATCGGTCTGTAAATTGAAATGGACTTCTGTACCATATATGAGCAGTGGTGGAAACGAGGGATCTGCTTGGCTGATGGGGCTGAGGAAAAAGAGATAGAAGCCTAGAATCCTAGAACTTGAAGAGAACCTGGGTGTTGACTAGTGAAGCACCCTTGACTTACAGAGGGGAAAACTGAAGTGCTAAGAGAGGCTACCACGAGAGAATGGGTCAGTGTCTTGCTTTACTGGCCACTGTTATTTTCACTGCTTTTGAAACTCCCCAGGACCCAGGTCCCTTTTCATTTTGATCTAGCATACTGCCTGGCATATAGGAGATGCTTCTTAATGCTTGATGAATAAATAAATGAATGAATGGTTTATTTATCCTTTGGCAAAAAGGGGGTATGTGATTAAGAGGATGTATTTCCAGATTGCCCAGAATTTTCATCTCTGGATTTCTTGTTTTTCTCTGTGTGTGTGTCTCTTTCTTCTTCCTCCCTCTCTCTCTTCCAACCCTCCCTGCTTATTGTACTTTCCCTAGCCCATCTCCTTGCCTACTGCTTTGAGTTCTCAAGCACCTCTCCTCCCTCTAAGGCAAGCACCTTCAGGAAATTGTTGGGCTGAGCTGTTCTGTGACTCAGTCTGTTTTCTTCCTTAATCTGCAGCGCTGCTGGCCTTGCCTGAATGTTTGTGGGGAAAACTGCTTCATAACTTGAGATTGCTTAGGGAAGAAAGGGGGTCAGCCTGCCCCTTCCCTCTGGCATAGATGGGGTTTAGGATGGAAAAGTACAGGACATGGAACAAGAGGAATCCTTTCTGCAAGCTTGACTTTTTTCTCTGAGCAAAGCCAGAGTGAGTCTAGGACCCGTGAAATCCCCAAAGCATTTGTCTGCCATTTAAAGCCCCCCCCCAAAGTCTGGCTTCCTCCCACCTCCCTAGGTTTCCTTCATATCACTTCCCTTCCCTAAACTCCCGGTTCTAATCCAGATAGCCCATTAGCTAGTCCCCATATATGGCACCTCATAGTCCTTCAGGCCATTGTACAAGAGGACCTCCGTCTCTGGCATGCTTTTTTCTGCACCTCTCCATAAAATCCCCAATCTCCCCAAGTTGCCACTCTCTACATTAAGCTTTTCCTGGTTTTCTACCTCCCCATGGTTATATTAGGACTCTGTTCCCTTTCCTAGTCACATACATAATATATAAAATAGTAAAAGGTATATGCTATATACATGCCCCTAAACCAGTCCCCACTTGATAGGGGTACTTAACCTAGTGTTCATGAACATCCCCTTTTTGAAAAAAAAGAATATTTTATTTAAATACTTTGACAATTGCATTTCAGTATAATAGTGTCCTTTGTAATCCTACATATTTTAGTTGATGCATTAAAAATATTATTCTGATCACCAGACTGCCAAAGGAGTCTATGACCCAAAAAAAGGCCTAAGGACCTCTGCTAGAATCCCTAGAGGGAGGGACCCTTTCCATTTTGTCTTGGTACTTCTAGCTCCTAGCACAGTGCCTTGTCATAAGCTAGTGATTGAGAAATGTTTGTCAAATTGAATTGTGGAATCTGCCAGCCAGAGACATTCTATTGAGACATGTGGACTTTATGGAGCAGAATCTAAAGAAAATCTGGCCTTCATGGAAAATGTGTTAGTCATGACATCTTGGGAGTACCTCTAAGGGAGCTGTTGACACTTCCTGTTGTCCTGGGTCATGGAAGGATGGAGGCCTAACACTTCTGGAGGACGCCCATGGCTGGTCCATCTTAGGGAGCATCTGCTGGGTCTATAGCATTTCCCTAGCCCATAGCAGCAGTTCCATGGCCTAGGTGGCTGATATCCTGATTTCTGTCTATAGTATCTCCTTCTCATGGAGTGGATCGGGATTAGCCAAGTTTGGGCACTTGTCAAGTATCACCCGTGGAAAGAATTGGTGTCTGGAGTGCTGTGACTGGAACACTGTCAGTGATTAGCTGTGAAACAGGTTTTGTGTTTCCTAGTTAACATGCAGAAGGAAAAATAGTGGATTGTGGGGGGGGGAGGGGGGAAGGGGAGTGGAGAAGAGGATCTTTAGAATTGGGTTTGTCATCAACAATTGTGTTTAGCTATGACACCCTTGAGAAAACTGCTTTCTGGATGAAGGTTTTCCCCATCCCATCCCTCTCCAAACTTGCTATTATAAAACTGGAAATTCACCCAGGACCTCAGCTGGTACCAAGTGATGGAAACTGATGGCCAAGCTAAGCTCTCTTGGTTTCACTTTAAGTCAGTCAGGCGGCAAAAGTATCAGCAGGGGCTGCCCATATGCCACCTGGGTACTGTGCTAGGACCCGCCTCTGATTGTAGGTTTCAGGTTGCCATTTTGGTCTAGGGCTAGGGTTTTAAGAGAGACCACCACCCTGTAATTAGAACCACTGGCCCCTGCTATCTCTGGGTCAATTGAGATCCAGGTGAATTCCCAGAATGCAGCTTTGAAACTGCCGAGTATATGTGTGTATGTGTGGGGGGGAGGAGTGTGCCGCAGAATTTCTTCAGAGCCCACAGCAACTGATGAGTGGGCTTACCCGTCCAAGCATGTGATTTGATTATCTCCACTTTGTCTTGGCAGATAGGACTTGGACAGCAAAGAGGCTGAGAAAATTGGGAAGGAACTTTTTTTTTGGGAGGGGTAGGTGGTGTTTCTTCTGACTGTGGCTTGCTTCCAGAAATCACAACTGGCTCTAACTTTTCAAATCAAGGAGAGCTCACTTGCCTCCTACTAGAATGCTGATGACTGAGTTAATGGAGTGTTGAGTGTTAGCTTTCCAGCATGTTCTGGCCCTAGACCGAAATGGCTCTGTTTACATTCCTAGGCTGGTAGCTGTGGCATCCCCGGGCAAAGGGAACGATTTACTCTTGGTGAGGTTTAAAAATAAGATGGCTATGTCTCCAGCAAGGACAAGGAAAGGCTGCTATTCAAGAGGAACAGATGCACACAAGGCCATTTGCAATTGGACAGGGGAAAGCCGGCTTTTTTGTCTTCTTTTGACCATGCCTTGGTTTGGGGAAGCAACCGAGCCAAAGCCGGCCACTGAGGCACAACTCTGTTTGGCCCCAAGTCTGAGGCCGTGGCCAGCTAGTCCTCAACATTGTGATGGCTCAGTCACCCCGGCTTCTCTGGCAGCCACTCAATGGGAATTTAAATTGCATGATGATGTCTTGTATTGCTTATGCAGGGACATGATGCCCTCTGGGATGCTTAAGTGTTCACTTTATGTATTTATAGCCATTTTTGCACATGCTTTGCAAAAATGCCTGTTCTCGGGCTCCATGAGGAAGGAACAATGGGGAACAGAGTGAGATGAGACCCATTAGAGCTGATGCTGAGCTTTAGTCATCTTGCCGATGCATCCTCCTCCCTCTTTCCCTCCTCTGTCCTTTGGGGCCCAGAATAGGACCCCTCCAGAGTGACCCACTAAAATCCCAAGCCCCTCTTTGCCACGTTTCTCAATCCTAAGGGGTTTGCAGTGTTCAGTCCCAAATGTGTCTGCCTTTGTGCTAGAAAATTCTCCTTCGGTTTTATG
>JAJPUD010035377.1:0-10339 GCA_023553655.1 Myrmecobius fasciatus | reverse complement strand
AGAGAGAGAGAGAGAGAGAGAGAGAGAGAGAGAGAGAGAGAGAGAGAAAACCTAGAGAGTCAGACAATTACTTAAGTTAGTCCCAAACAGTTCTGAGATTTCTCTATCAGTTTTCAGAAACATCAATCAAGTTTTCCCATAAAAAGTTTCAAAATATGCTTTACTTGTCTACAGAATAAAGACTAAAAATAACAATAATAATAAAAAGTCCTGAAACTCTCAATGTTTTACTTCCTCTATTTCTCTTTACATCTTACTCAGATGCTGCATTAATGCCTTAAGACAACCTTGTGGTACTTTAGGTTTACGATGGTTGAGTATGTGTGTGGATAGAGTACAGGTTCTTGAGAATAAGAACCTGGTTTGAATTCATACTACCTGTGTGACTTTGGACAAATTGCTTCCCTTCAGTTGTTTTATATGCAAAATTAGGAGGGTGGAGTAAGTGACCTTTGAGATTTCATCTAGCCCATTAATTGTAGGATTTGCTATTATGAGTCTTGAAGGTTTAGAAATTCAATTCACGTCTATCAGTTAAGTTCAAAAAAGAAGAATCAGAAAGAGACAAAAAAATTGGATAACTAAAAAAGTAAAATGTTGAGTTGTCTTAAAATTGAAGATGTGTGTAATTGAGATCCTCACCACTGATGATATTTATCAAGTACAGAATTATAAGAAAGATACTTCTAGAGGATAGGCCAATGGATGATTAATGTTTTCAGCAAAAGAAACTCAAAGCATTTTCTTAATTGTTCAAGGCTGCCTACAATAGTCTCCTCCATTGCTTTTCTTTAACTCTAAAATCTGGCTTCCAACCAAAACTGCTCTCTCCAAAGTTACTGATGACTTCTTAATCACCAAACCTAATGCTTTTTGCTCAAACTTCATTTTTCTTCATCTCTCTGCAGCTCTTGGCAACATCCAACTTTTTCTTCTTATAATCTCTTTTCTCCAAATTTTTTGACACTATTTTCTCTGGTTCCCCTCCTATACATCTAATCCATATAACACCCAACTACCATTAGTATCTCTAGATCTGGTCTCTCTTCTCTTTTTCTTTTTTAATACTTTATTTATTGATCTAATCAGCACTTCTGAATTCAATTATCATCTCTGCATTGATCATCCTCAAATCTACTTTTGTTGTTGTTTGGTTGTATTTGACTCGATGACCTTTTTTGGATGTTTTCTTCTTAGAAATACTGGGGTCATTTGTTATTTTCCTTTAGCTCATTTTATATATGAAGAAACTTAGGCAACTTGAGTTTAGTGGTTTGCCCAGGTTCAACTAGCTAGTGTATGAATGCAGAATTGAATTTAGGATGATGTGTCCTTCCTGACTTCAGGCTCAGTACTCTATCAACTATACACACAAATCTATATATCTAGCCTTAATCTTTCTCATTTTGACAACTGGATGTTACCTATAATCACCTTATATCAAAAGTTAAACTGATTATCTTCTTCCTACTCCACACTTACCTTTTTCAACACTTTTCTATGACTCTCATTGCTTTTGCCATCTCTTTCATCCTTTTTGTTTTTCATTTCATTTTCCTAACATAGCTCTCAAATCTCTGATACTTCCATGTTTCTGGCACAAATTATCCTCAACTCATGCCTGGACTATTTGCAATAGTCTAACGGTTCATCTCCCTGTTACCATTTTCTCCTCACTCCATTCCATCTCTCCATTCATTTCATCTTCATAGAAGCTTTGCCTATTTTACTTAAGAAGCTTCATTGGCTCCTATCACCACAAAGATCAAATATAAAATTCTGTTTTTTGGATTTTAAAACCCTATCCCATCCCACAGTCTTCTTATTCCTTACATACCCCAAGATACATTAACACCAACCTCTTCTATTCATTAACAAGTCATCCAACTCCCAGTTCCTGATCTTTTCACTGCCTGTTCCCCATGCCTGGAATGTTCTTTTTTCTCATTTACACTTTTTGAAGATCAAATTTCAGGTAAAATTTCTGCTTTGTACATAATCCTCTGAACTGTTGTTTCCAATTTATCCTGCACATAGCTTTGTATATGTCTCTATATGTTGTCTAGGCCATTATTTTGTGAACTCCTTGAGAATAGGATGTGTATGTGTATCTGTTTGTCTTCCTGTGTCATCCCCAGAACTTATGGGAAAAAGTAGGCACTTAGAAAGCATTTGTTGATTGTCTTACACCCTGTTCCACCCAGGCATCCTCTTTGGTGAGAGTTATAGTTAGTGCCACAAATTATTCCATGGCTATATCCCTACTGCCCAATGTAAAATTACTTTTTAAAAATGCTGTAATGTGCTGTTATCTATTACATGTAAGTTATCTACATATGCATAACTATAGTTTAATATAGAGGTATAAATACAAGTAACTCATATTTATTTAGTACCTACTACTAAGGAATTGTGCTAAGCACTGAGGATATAAAGAAAAGACAAAAAATAGATGCTGCGCTGAAATTGCTCATAGGAAAATGACATGCAAACAACTAAGTAAGAACAAGATACATACATTATTAAATGGAGATGCTTTCAGAGCAATGGTACTAAGAGGAAGGCTTGGGAAAGACACAACACATCATGTCTCCTCTGTAATTTCCACTCCACTTATTTTCAATATCTGTCTATTGGCACCTACTCCTGACCTAAAACTCTGGCCTGATCCTTTCAACTCTGTAGTCCTATATTCCTTTTCCTGTTTATGGCTAAACATGTAATCTATACTACCTCCATTCTACCCAAACTACTCTTTTTAAATGTGACACTGTTCTCTTAGTTGCCAATCCAATGGCTTTTTTCTTAATATTCATTTTCCTTGACTTCTCTGCAATCTTTGACACTATAGATAACCCTCTTCTCTCTGTAGGTTGTGGTGAAATCACTCCCAGCTGGTTCCTCTCCAACTTTGAAAGCTCTTTCTCGGGCTACTTTGCTGCATTGTCATTGAGATCATGCTTTATAATTAGAGATGTCCAATATGTTTGTTTTTTTTGCCTTAGCTCTCTTAATATCACTTCACTTAGTGATCTCATCAGCTCCCATGGATACCATCACTATCCTAATAATTCTCAAATCTACATAGCCTGACCTAATCTCCTTATTGATTTCCTAATGTCTTAGATTCCTTTACATACATTTCAAACTGAATGTACACTAGATATCTTAAACTCAATATGCTCAAAATGGAACTTATTTGCTTTTAAATCCTTTTGTCCCTCCCAATTTCCTTATTACTGTGGAAACCCAATTTCATCTTTCCCTTCTCTCAGTCTAAAAATATAAGCAACAACCTCAACTTCTCACTATCATTCATTCCCCCTTATCCATGTTTAATCTATTGCCAAAACTTATTCATTTCATCTTTAAAAAAATCTCTGGAAAATGACCCTTTCTCTTCTCTGACACTCCCACAATTTTAGTAACACTTATCACCTCCCATCCTAATTATTACAATAGATGCTGGTGAGTCTGTCTTCCTCAAGTCTGAGCTTCAAACTAACCACTATTCAGCCACCAAAGTGATATTGCTAAAGCATAAGTCTGAATATGTCACCTCCCTACCCCACTCAAAAAACTCTGATGCCTCTTTATCACCTCTGCAACTAAATACAAAATCTATTTGATGTTCAAATATATTTATAGTATTTCCCCATTGTACCTTTCCAGTATTCTGACACTTTATACCCCACCAAGTTTTCTTTGATTCAATGCCACCAACTTCCTTTATGTTCTCCATGCTCAGACATATGCCACATGCTTGGAAGACTCTCCCTCCTGATCTTCACTTACTGATCTCCCTAGTTTCATTAAATCCCAACTAAAATTATCTCCTTTATAGAAAGTCATTCTCAAACACTCTTAATTCTAATTCTTTATTCTTTTAATTACTTCCTATTTATCTTCATAAGATAAATAATAGGACAGGATATATAAGCTTCATTTTGCTTCTTGTATCCCCCAATAGATTGTGAGCTCCTTATATTTTCCTTTTCTCCCCTCCTTCTATCCCTCCTGTCTTCCTTTCTAAGGGAGTCTTTAGCTTCTGTGAAATTCCAGAGATTAATATATGATCTGATATAGATAAGGTGTTTAATAAATGTATATTGACTAACTACAGATATACATATGTGTGTATACATATATATATATATATAAAACATTTGATAAATTTTGGGAAATAGAATTTTTCAAGGATTATAGACATCTCCAAATGGAAATAGAATCCTACAATTTGGCCATGGGGCATGTCAAACATGTGCTTAAGTTAAAAAAAAATAGTAATCTGAGATCTGGTGATAAACATAATCCAATGGCCTAGAAATTTACTTGCAACTCATTTGAAAAACCCAAGTACTTTAATTGAAACTACACTTGGAAAATGAACTCTGTGTCAAAAGCTATTCACACCTTCTCAGAACAATAAAAGTGTTTCATAATGAAAAATTAAAAAAAAAACATTTTGAGTTCCATGCCAAAGTATATAAAGCAAATGAGCACAGCAAAAAGACATATTACGTTATAAATTTCTACTCATCTCTAGAGGGAAGAAAGCCCAGACACAATTTACCCATAAGGGGTCTCACAGAAAGTTTAAAAGTAGTTAAGCATTCTCTGGAGTAAAATAGTTTGAGAAGCTTTGATTTTATAATGAACCATACATACCCTTTGAAAAGATATATTTATTGTAAGGGGGAGACAAAGAGAAAACATATTAACAGTTGCATTATGAAATCCTTCTCTGTGTTTCCTACATTTAAACATCCATCCCAAAATGCAAATAACACAATGTGACTATTTAATAGTTCATGTGACATGTTTCAAAAGAAAATTGTGGATGAATATATGCTCTGCTATATCTGTTTTTTAATATTTAAGAAAGATAACCATCATACCTTGATTTCTGTATTCTCTCTGCTCAAATCACATAGTCTAATACACCTGCTTTTGCATGAATGGCAGCTAGATCAAAATATTATTATAGGTAGAGAGGACAACAAAACATAATGTATTTCAAGCTCCAAGAAAGGAAGAATATTCAGTGTCATTCTTATTCTATTTCACTGAAATTAGAATATCACCTGCAATATAGAGATATTTTTTTATTTCATTAAATTTTACAATTATTGTGCCCATTATATGACTTATATATATACATGTATCTGCAAAGAAATGTGTAGATAGAAACTCTATTTAAATTATATTAGACATTAAATAGTCATAGAAAAACTGAAGGAATGTTGTGCCATATAAGAGAGCCCACAAAATAGGACAAATTAATATCAATAGTGACAATTTATTTCCTTTATTACTCAGTCATGATAATGAAAGAAAATCTAGGACATCATTTGATTATTTTCTTTTCCCTAAAGTTTATTTTATCCTTCCATTCTAGCTTCAGTCTTATTTCTCCTGAACAAATTTTTTTTCACCTCTTTTTCAATTTGATTGACACATATATATTGAATGTATATGCTTCAGACTAGCTCAGGGTTGTATGATTTAGAAAGCTGAAATGATCCTTTAACATTCAGCTACTTCTTTTCCTCTCTCCTTCCAATCTGAACCGTGATGGAGAATTCCATTTGGTTTAACATTAGCTAAATGGAAAAGGGCAGGGGAGGGTCAATAATTCTTGGCAGGAATTTTATTTTGCTCACTGCTAAATCATATGAATATGTCAGTGAAAGTTGGTATGTCATATATTCAGAAAGTAATTTATGTAAAAGCAAAATTTACCTGAATGTTCAAGCAGTTTATAGTCAGACCAGACTGCTGACAATTTCTTTCAAATATCAGGCATCCTTGTTGAGTAGTTCATTGCTCCAGTCTTATTTCCTGACTACCCCACTGATTCTCATGAGTTGAAATTTGTTTTTGTAAGGAGATGAAATCTGACATTTGAGAAACAGAAACAGACATATATTAGGAAATCATAAGTTGGGAATATAATTATATTAGAGATTCATTATAAAATGATGAAAATCCAATTGAATTCAGATAATTCTTGGACTGAAAAATAGAAGTGTTAGTTATTAGAAAGACTTCATTATAACACAGTGCTATTATTAGCATTGGATGCCCAGAGGATGCTTTATCAAAATAATAGTCCAATACATTTTATATCTTCACTATTAGATATGTTTTAACTAGATGCCAACTGAAATACTACTCACTAAAGCATTCAATGACACCCATATGTGCAAGTCATATAAAAATATGCATTAATGTTTTACAAAGATGGTTAATGAGGGTAAAGTCTCATTTTCTGATTGTACTCTGGGATTCTACAGTACCAACTATGGAGATCAGGGTTTTAAATTAATATAAGCCCAAAGGCACCCTGACCAAAACAAATTAGTACAGACAGCAAGATATGTTTTGGGGGAAAGAAATGAAGAATTTTAATAACATTGGAAATGGTATGGAATCGGTATTGATGTAAATTGTAATTAGTTTCAGTATTTCCAGAACTGTGAGTCTGACAGACTAACAAAAATATGGGGCCTCTTACAGATTAAACGAATTATATACCCTAACAAAGAATTGGGGAGAAATAACTAACTTTATATCTTACACTTTGACTTGAATATAGGAAACTATGTTCTTTCAAAAAACTAGAATTATTTTGTGTTTATACTTGAGATTTTGCCTCGCAATCCTCCAAATGTAATACCTTTCTAATTCTTTTTATTGCTAAGTCCAAAAATTTATTTTTCATTCTGCAGCTTGCATCCATCATACTTATATCAAGGGCTAGATACTTCTGGTCCTCTGGTCCTTCATCACTGGTCCTCTTTTTTTTTTTTATTAAAGCTTTTTATTTGTATAACATATGTATGGGTAGTTCCCCAGCATTGATCTTTACAAAGCTTTCCATTACATATTTTACCCCCAGTCCCCTTCCTTCCCCTAAATGGCAGGAAGTCCATGACATGTTAATAATGTTCAATTACTTGACAAGTTATGCAAGAAAAATCCTATCTACAAGAAAAAAAAAAGAAAATCAGAGAAAGGCAACACAATGCAAGCAAATATCAATAGAGATCATGAATATGTTATGTTGTGGTCCATATTTCATATCCCTCTCTCTGGGTGTATATGGTTTTCTTCAGTGAACAACTGGAACTGGTTTGAGACAATTCTTTGTTGCAGAGAGCCATGTCCATCAGAATTGATCATCATGTAATACTGTTGATGCTGTGTATGATGATCTCCTGGTTCTGCTCGTTTCACTCAGCATCAGTTCATGCAAGTCCCTCCAGGCCTCTCTGAAATCGTCCTGCTGGTCATTTCTTACAGAACAATAATATTCCATAACATTCATATACCATAATTTATTCAGCCACTCTCCAATTGATGGGCATCCCTTCAGTTTCCAATTTCTAGCCACTACAAAAAGGGCTGCCACAAACATTGTTGCACATGTGGGACCCTTTCCCTCTTCTAGGATCTCTTTGGGATATAGGCCCAGTACAAACACTGCTGGGTCAAAGGGTATGCACAGTTTGATAACTTTTTGAGCATAGCTCCAAATTGCTCTCCAGAATGGTTGGATCCATTCACAGTTTCACCAACAATGTATTAGTGTCCCAGTTTTCCCACATCCCCTCCAACATTCATCGTTATCTTTTCCTGTCATTTTAGCCAATCTGACAGGTGCGTAGTGGTACCTCAGGGTTGTCTTAATTTGCATTTCTCTGATCAATAGTGATTTGGAGCAACTTTTCATATGACTACAGATGGTTTTAATTTCATCATCTGAAAATTGTCTGTTCATATCCCTTGACCTCTTATCTATTGAAGAGTGGCTTGAATTCTTATATATATGAGACAATTCTCTATATATTTTAGAAATGAGGCCTTTATCAGAACCATTAAATGTAAAGATGATTTCCCAATTTGATGCTTCCCTCCTAATCTTGTCTACATTAGTTTTATTTGTACAGAAACTTTTTAACTTAATATAAGCAAAATTATCCATCTGGTGTTCAATTAGGAGTTCCAGATCTTCTTTGGACATAAATTTATTCCTTCTGCACAGGTCTGAGAAGTAAACTATATTACGTTCCTCTAATTTGTTTACAAAATCACTCTTTATATCCAGATCATGAACCCATTTAGATCTTATTTTGGTACCTTTCTAATTCTTCCAGCTAATTTTTAAGTCCTCAAACCTATTTTCATCCAATTTGTTATATGAGCAGATTCTAATTAGGCAGTGAGATCAAACATGTATGTATATATATACACACACACACACACACACACACACACACAAAGAGAGACAGACAGACAGACACAGACTACTCTGCAAGTCACTATAGAGAGTATGTGGGACATAGTTCCAGTTCCAGGAAGAGCCAGTTCACAGAGCTCCCAAGAAGGATACTACAGTAGTGACTAAAGTCATATTAGCTGGTAGGAAATTTATTGTAAAGGCCAGGAAGTCAGTGAGCAGGTAGAGGAACACACAATTATAAACTCACCAGTTCCCATCTACTAACAGCATTGTATAGAAAGTTTGCAAAGAAGGACTGATGCCTAAATATTTATGTTGAAGTTAAAGTGTATACAGCAAGATAAGCCAGGCAGGAAGTAAAGTCCAAATAGACAGAGGACAGTGCCCAGTAATTCAGTGTTTCAGTCAAAAGAGAATAGGAGATGGCCTGGGTTGGATTTGAAGAAAGGCTTGAACTAGATGATTTCTAAAGTTCTTTCTAAGCATCCTATGTGATAAAGTAAGACTGTGAGCTGAAGACATAGCTATCCTTTCAATCTGAACCTAGTTATTTACAAATAAGGAGAGGTTAATGAATGTAGAATTGTAGCTTAGTGTCTTTATTAAATAAGAGCAGATGAAGTTTAATAGGCATTCACTAAGAGCACATGAAAATAACTTCTTCCCTTTAATCTTTCTAGAGACATCAGATAGAAAAACCAAGCTGATTATGTCAGAGAAGACAATCCAGCCTGACATTATTATATATGCAAGACAAGACAAAATGAAAATTTTGTTTTGTTTTTTATTAAAGATTTTTATTTACAAAACATATGATATGAATGGGTAATTTTTCAGCATTGACCCTTGCAAAACTTTGTGTTCCAAATTTTTCCCTCATTCCCACCTCCTCCCCTAGATGGCAGGGAGTTCAATACATGTTAAATATGTTAAAATATATGGTAAATCCAATATATGTATACATATTTATACAGTCATCTTGCTGCAAAAGAAACAATGCATCTAGAAAGAAAAAAAAAACCTGAGAAGAAAAACAAAATGTAAGCAAACATCAGCTGATGAAAATGAAAATGCTAAGGTTGTAGTCTGCACTCAGTTCCCACAGGCCTCTCTCTGGGTATATATGGCTTTCTTCATCACTGAAAAATTGGAACTGGTTTGAATCATCTCATTGTTGAAGAGAGCTATTTCTATCAGAATTTATCATAATATATATAGTCTTGCTGTTGCCATGTATCTGATCTCTTGGTCCTGCTCATTTCACTTAGCATCAGTTCATGTAAGTCTCTCCAGGCCTTTCTGAAATCATACTGTTGATCGTTTCTTACAGAACAATAATCAGAATGTAAATTGTAAGGTAGCTATTATTATGAATGTTGTTTAAGAGTGGGTAAAATGGGAAAAGGATGAATTTTGGAGATTGAGGAATTTATCCTGCATGTAACTGTACATACTTCTCTATATGGGATCTAGTCCATTATATTGTGAAGTCCTTGAGAATAGTAACTCTGTGAGTATTTGTGTATTTGCATTTCTTTGTGTCATCCCCAGAACTTCTTTACTTCCTCTCTCCCTTTCTTATTTTTTTCTCTTTCCTCCTCATTAGCTGGCAGGCTCTGTGAGGAAAAGAGTATTACTTGTCACTAAGCCTAAATACAATTCTAAGCTAACTACATAACCAATGAGTCTGGGTCATATGAACTAGGTTGTCATTCTTTAATGTCCAAATAAAGACAAAAGTACAATTAAAGCCACAAACAAAAATCAAAATATTCATACACAGAGCAAAATAGTTTCACCAATCAGTCTGGTAACCAATAAGATTTTCTCAAGGGACAAATAAGATAAAATCAACAATTCTTTGGAGAGCCTACTAAACACCAAACAGAAAGCAAGGTGTATACACAAAACAAGATAATGAAGTTTCCTTAGTGGATCTGAACTTCAGGCAAAGAAGGGTAGGGGATTATTTTCAAGATGTTAAGCACTTGTTCATGTCTTATATAATCTGTGGAATTTGCTTAGGGATATTAGGGACCTAGGAATCTCTTTAAAAAGGAAATGCACAGTTGTTATCAATATATATAGGAAAAG
>JAJPUD010035374.1:0-10339 GCA_023553655.1 Myrmecobius fasciatus | reverse complement strand
GCTAAATTTCAGGACTATACCACCAAGGAAAAGATTCTGCTAGCAGCTAGAAAGAAACAATTCAAATACTGAGGATCAATAATTAGCATCACACAGGATCTGTCAGCCTCCACATTGAAGGATTGAAGGGCCTGGAACCAGATATTCTGAAGGGCAAAGAACTTGGATTACAGACAAAAATAACCTATCCAGCGAGAATGAGCATTATACTCCAGGGAAGAAGATGGTCATTCAATGATATAGGTGAATTTCACCTATTTCTAATGAAAAGACCAGATCTGAACAAAAAATTCGACACCCAAACACAGAACTCAAGAGATGCATAAAAAGGTAAAAAGGAAAGGTCTCTTGAGAACTTTATTGCTACTAGGGAGATACTCAAAGTTTGGGGGTATAATTAACTAGATATTACTTTGATAATATGAAAAAGAGAACTAGAGGGGAAAATGTTGTCATACTGGGGAAAAGAGGGAAAAAGTGGTAAAATAAGATCTAAAAAAAGGAGGTAAAAACAAGGTAAAATCTCTTGAAGAGGCAAAGAAAACCTAATATAATTGAGAGAAAGAGGGGAGGGAGATGAGCATTGTGTAAATCTTACTCTAATCAGGTTGGGCTCTAAAAGGGTATATCAGACACTTGATTTCACATGGAAACGTGTCTGTTGCTAGAGGGAAGTGGGAGGGACAGGAGAAAAAGGAAGGGATAAACTAAGAGAAGGGAAAATAGAAGAATCAGGGGAAAGGAGTAAAAACAGAGGGAGGGGATCTAAAGGGTGGAGTATTGTTTGGGGAAGGGGGTCATCAAAAGCAAAGTACTGAGGAGGGGGGAAGGGAGAAAGGGGAAAGGAAAGGGAAAAACATAACTTGGGTAAATAAGATGGCTGGAAATAAAGAATTAGTTATTCTAACTGTGAATGTGAATGGGATGAACTCTCCCATAAAGCAGAAGCAGATAGCAGACTGGATTAAAAACCAGAATCCCACAATATGTTGTCTACAAGAAACACATCTAAAACACAGTGACACATATCGGATGAAGGTAAAAGGTTGGAGCAAAACCTATTATGCTTCAGGTGAACAAAAAAAATCAGGGGTAGCAATCCTTATTTCAGATCAAATAAAAGCTAAGATAGATCAAATCAAAAGAGATAAGGAAGGAAACTATATTTTATTAAAGGGTACCATAGATAATGTAGCAATATCTATACTAAATACATATGCACCAAGTGCAATAGCATCCAAATTCCTAGGGGAGAAATTAAGAGACATGCAAGAAGAAATAGCCAAACTGTACTAGTGGGGGATCTCAACCTTGCTCTCTCATAATTAGATAAATCAAACCACAAAATAAACAAGAAAGAAACTAGGGAGATAAACCAATTGTTAGAAAAGTTAGGTATGATCTATGGAGAAAGTTGAATGGAGACAGTAGGGAGTTTACTTTTTTCTCAACAGTCCATGGAACCTATGCAAAACTTGACCATGTGTTAGGGCATAAAAACCTCAAAATAAAATACAGAAAGGCAGAAATATTAAATGCATCCTTTTCAGATCATGATGCAATAAAAATTACATGCAATATAAGGCCAGGAGAAAATAAACCAAAAGTTAATTTTAAATTAAATAATCTAATCCTGAAGAATAAATGGGTGAAAGAGCAAATCATAGACATAATCAATAATTTCATCCAGGAGAATGACAATAAGGAGACAACATACCAAGATTTGTGGGATACGGCCAAAGCTGTTATAAGGGGCAATTTTATATCTCTAGATGCTTACTTGCATAAAATAGAGAAAGAAAACATCAACTAATTGGGCTGATTATTAAAAAACTAGAAAAAGAACAAATTAAAAACCCTCAAATAAATACCAAATTGGAAATTCTAAAAATAAAAGGAGAAATTAATAAAATTGAAAATGAGAAAACTATTGAATTAATAAATAAAACTAAGAGTTGGTTCTATGAAAAAAACCAACAAAATAGATAAGCCTTTAGTGAATTTGATAAGAAAAAGGAAAGAGGAAAATCAAATTGTTAGTCTCAAAAATGATAAGGGAGAACTTTCCTCCAATGAAGAGGAAATTAAAGCAATAATTAGGAGTTACTTTGCCCAACTATATGCCAGTAAGTTGATAATCTAAATGAAATGGAGGAATATCTACAAAATATAGATTGCCCAGGTTAACAGAAGAGGATATAAATTATTTAAATAGATCCATATTAGAAAAAGAAATAGAACAAGCTATTAACCAACTCCCTAAGAAAAAATCTCCAGGGCCAGATGGATTTACATGTGAATTCTACCAAACATTCAAAGAACAATTAATTCCAATACTACACAAACTATTTGAGAAAATAGGGACAGAAGGTATACTGCCAAAATCCTTCTATGAGACCGATATGGTGCTGATAGCTAAACCAGGTGGGGTGAAAACAGAGAAACAAAACTATAGACCAATTTCCCTAATGAATATTGATGCAAAAATTTTTAATAAGATATTAGCAATGAGATTACAGAAAGTCATCCCCAGAATAGTACACTATGACCAAGTAGGATTTATACCAGGGATGCAGGGTTGGTTCAGTATTAGGAAAACTATCAGCATAATTAATTATATTAATAACCAAACTAACAAAAACCATGTGATTATCTCAATAGATGCAGAAAAAGTATTTGATAAAATCCAACACCCTTTCCTATTAAAAACACTAGAGAGTATAGGAATAAATGGGCTTTTCCTTAAAATGATCAGTGGCATCTATTTAAAACCATCAGCAAGCATCATACGTAATGGATACAAACTAAAGGCATTTGCAATAAGATCAGGAGTGAAACAAGGCTGCCCACTGTCACCATTACTATTTAATATTGTATTAGAAATGTTACCTTTAGCAATAAGAGAAGAAAAAGAGATTAAAGGAATCAGAGTAGCTCATGAAGAAACCAAATTATCACTCTTTGCAGATGGCATGATGGTATACTTAGAGAACCCTAGGGACTCAACTAAAAAACTACTAGAAACAATTAACAACTTTAGCAAAGTGGCAGGATTCAAAATTAATCCACATAAATCATCAACAGTTTTATATAATTCCATTCCAAATAGCAGATGATAGGATAAAATATTTGGGAATCTATCTGCCAAGGAAAAGTCAGAAACTATATGAACTAAACTAGAAAACACTTTCCACACAAATAAAATCAGACCTAATTAATTGGAAAAATATTAAATGCTCATGGGTAGGAAGAGCGAACATAATAAAAATGACAATACTACCCAAACTAATCTACTTATTTAGTGCCATACCAATCAAACTCCCAAGAAATTCTTTTACAGATCTAGAAAAAACTGTAGCAAAGTTCATTTGGAAGAACAAAAGGTCAAGGATTTCAAGGAGATTAACGAAAAAAAAAGGCAGATGATATTATAAAGCAACCATCATCAAAACCATTTGGTACTGGCTAAGAAATTGAGCAGTCGATCAGTGGCACAGGATAGGTTATCAGTACAACATAGGCAATAACCTTAACAATCTAGTGTTCGATAAAGGCAAAGACCCCAGCTTTTGGGATAAATACTCACTATTCGGCAAAAACTGCTGGGAAAATTGGAAACTAGTGTGGAAGAAATTAGGGCTTGACCCATACCTAACACCACATACCAAGGTAAGATCTAAATGGGTTCATGATCTCGATTTAAAGAGGGCCTTTGTAAGCAAGGTAGAGGAACATAATATAGTTTATCTCTGAGACCTGTTGAGATGGAATAAATTTATGTCCAAAGAAGATCTGGAACTCCTAATTGAACACCAGATGGATAATTGTGACTATATTAAGTTAAAAAGTTTGTGTACAAATAAAACAAATGCAGAAAAGATTAGGAAGGAAGCATCAAATTGGGAAATCTTCTTTACATTTAATGGTTCTGATAAAGGCCTCATTTCAAAAATATATACTTGTCTCATATACATAAGAATTCAAGCCACTCTTCAATAGATAAGTGGTCAAGGGATATGAATAGACAATTTTCAGATGATGAAATTAAGACCATCTCTAGTCATATGAAAAGTTGATCCAAATCAGTATTGATCAGAGAAATGCAAATTAAGACAACTCTGAAGTACCACTACACACCTGTCAGATTGGCTAAAATGACAGGAAAAGATAACAATGAATGTTGGAGGGGATGTGGGAAAATTGGGACACTATTACATTGTTGGTGAAACTGTGAACGGATCCAACCATTCTGGAGAGCAATTTGGAGCTATTCTCAAAAAGTTGTCAAACTGTGCATACTCTTTGACCCAGCAGTGTTTCTACTGGGCTTATATCCCAAAGAAATCACAAGAGAAGAAAGGGCCCCACATGTGCAAGAATGTTTGTGGCAGCCCTTTTTGTAGTGGCTAGAAACTGAAAACTGAAGGGATGCCCATCAATTGGAGAGTGGCTGAATAAATTATGGTATATGAATGTTATGGAATATTATTGCTGGGTAATTAACGACCAGCAGGACGATTTCAGAGAGGCCTGGAGAGACTTGCATGAACTGATGCTGAGTGAAACGAGCAGAACCAGGAGATCATCATACACAGCAACAACAGTATTACATGATGATCAATTCTGATGGACATGGCTCTCTGCAACAAAGAATTGTCTCAAACCAGTTCCAATTGTTCACTGAAGAAAACCATATACACCCAGAGATGGATATGAAATATGGACCACAACGTAACATTTTCATTATCTCTATTGATATTTACCTGCATTGTGTTGCCTTTCTCTGATTTTCTTTTTTTCTCGTAGATAGGATTTTTCTTGCATAACTTGTCAAGTATTTCAACATTACTAACATGTAGTGAACTTCCTGCCCTCTAGGGGAGGGAAGGGGACTGGGGGTAAAATTTATAATGGACAGCTTTGTAAAGATCAATGCTGGGGAACTATCCATACATATGTTATACAAATAAAAAGCTTTAATAAAAATAAATAAATAAATAACAAATAGTTATAACCTTTCAGACTCTTAAAAGGATTGTCATCTTTTTCTATAAAAGATTCAATGAACAGGGCTGCAAATCTGAACTCTGTTCTTTATTTCCAATGGGAATCTGAGCAAGTCTAACCTCTCTGCATATCAGTCTTCCCACAAATCAAGCTGGAAAGTTGGGTTAGATTATAAGATCCCTTCTATGTCTGAATTGGCTGAGTGGGTGAGACAAGTATTGCTACTGTTTATTCTCATGTCTGACCCTTGACCTGGTGGACCATATTGTCCTTGGGATTTTCTTGGCAAAAATAATATAGTACATTTCCTTCTCCACTGCATTAAAACACACAGAAATTAAATAACTTGCCCAGAGTCATACAAATATTGTGTCTAAAGTTAGATCTGAACTCAGGTCTACCTTCACTCTAGGCTATCACTCTGCTGGGCCACCCACTTAACCACCTTATCATTATTATTAATAGCAGGCAAATCATCTTGAATTTTTCCATCTAAACAGATCAAAATATTATTGTGTTGAAAACTGTTAATTTTGGCATTCCTCATTCATCTTCTAGTCAGTAGAGCTTTCTGGGAAAGAGAGTGAGAGGTGGGAAGTTTCTTGCTACTTGAATCATCCATCCTAGGCCTGAGGTAAATCCAAATGAGAACAAAATTAAAGGAGAGAAATCAGGTAGGTCATGGAGAGAATAAAAAAAAATGTGCTGTTAATAATTTCCCCTAAATTATCTAATTTACTTGATAGCCGAACTGTTATTGTTAAATCTTCATTGACTATTCACTATATGCTAAATAGACCTACTGATTCCAGGATTGTTTGAAATATTTATGAGATTGATTTTCTTATGGTTTGGAAGTAAGATAAATTCAAAGATAGAGCATTATTTGGAATGAAGTTACAACCTACCCCAAAGGGTTTCTTAGAATCAAGATCAGTCTATCTTCCAAGTCTCTCCTTCCCAAAGGCAAATTACAAAAGTGGCATAGCTACAACCTAGTGGAATTTTTGGATGTATTTGACATTCTTTTACCTTAAAGGGAAAATAAAGACCCCCAGAAATAGTGGGAATACACGGGGCTTTTTGTATGAATTCATAAGGTAAAAAGGAGAAATTTTTTCATTCAAATTTCCTATTTATGCTCCCCAAATGTGTGCCTAAGGTAGATTTACTTTAAGTAAGTATTCTCCCTATTATGTTTTTCATTTTTTTTGGTGCCACAGATTTTTGCATATATTAATGCACAGAACTATAAATACATTCCCAGGTGTGGGTGTGGGTGTGTGTGTATGTGTGTGTGCTCACAAGTGCTCTTCAGTATTATTCTACCAAATTTGATTTTCCTGATGGAATCACTCTCAAAGAAGATTTTATATCTTTTTAAATTCCGGCAAAACATACTGTTATCCTATGAAGTGGAAAGTGACAAATGAAACTCAGAGGTTTTGTGGGTTCATCCTGATGTCAGAGACAAAATCGAATCAGTCAAAATGTATAACCAAGATTTGGCCAAGGCTCACTTGGCACCAATAGTGATGTGTTACAACATTAATGAAATATCATAACTTTTCAATTAAAATTTATATACTTGAGGCTTACTTAAATTACACTAAACAATTTTACAATCTAGAGCTTAGTGAAGCATCAGAGAAGGAACTGTGTGTTGTTTGTAGCCATTCACATGAATCCTTCATCATTATTTTTCATCACTAAACAACTAATTTTTATTCCTCAAATAATAAATATTGAGAGAAATGAATGTTCCATAATATAGCATCTATTTTTACTTTAAATGGTTCTTCCATATTTGAATAGCTAGAAGAAAATTAAGCTTCATCAAAAGTCCTATTCATGCTTTCCAAACTGAAATTAATAGCCTGTCATTTTACTTATGCAGCTCTTTCATTCCTGTGATTATGAAACAGTGGTTTTCTGATTTGTTTCTTCCAGTGTGGGCAACTGATTGTGTATTGTAGTAAGAAGGTATTTATCTTAAAGAAAAGTTATGCAAACTGCATTGTGGCAAACCAAAGTGACTGGAATGAAGAGCCTTAAATCAGTGTGAAATCAAGGAAAGGGCAAAGCACATCAATCGGTTTTTTATCTGGAAGCAGGAACAAACACCATAGGCATACTCATTCTTTTAAAAATGGTTAAAATTCCTTCTTAGAAGGTCATCATAGAAGCAGGTAGATTCCCAACTGTCATTACACAATATTCTGAGAATACTTTCACTCATTCAAATTCACCACCCTCCATCCTTGAATCTTTCCTCTCCCCCATCTCATATATCATTTGCTATGTCTTATCGATTTTCTCTTCTCTCCACTCACTTAACCAACACCCTTGTGCAGGATCTCTTTACATCTCACCTGGATTAATGTGAAAATTGTCTACCTGATCTCTTTTACTCAAGTTTCTGCTTTTTCCATTCTATCCTCCATATAGCTACTGAAGTGATATTCCTAAAGCATAGATCTGACCATGTTCTCCTGTTCCAGAATCTCTAGTCATTATTTTCTGTAGAGTAAAATATGAACTCTATTATTCTTAGGGTTTTGTAAAGCCCTTCATAATCTGGTCCTAGACTCTCTTTCTTACTTTATTGTACATTATTACTCCAATGCCCAAACTGCCCCATAAAACACCAAACTTTCTTCCATTCCAGCTGGCACAGTTATACTGGGAAGTGGAGATTCTTTCTTAGATTCTGCAGGTCATATGGCCCTCATATACTAAGTAATCACAGTTAATACCTCAAAAGAAAGTTTTCCTTACCAAAGTCCTTGTTACTGCTAAAATGTTTTTACATTAGGAATAGATATGATTTTAATAGTGAAAATGCTGTGCTTACTATTTGCTTTGCCATTGTATCTTAAGGGGCACAAACCTTTTTCATCCAACTTGGAGCAAAAATTTCTCTAAGTCTTACAACCTCCATTGTACACTTAGCATACAGCTGGTATTTAAGAATGATTGCCAAATTAATATATTATTTGAAAAACTTCTTTCTTGACACTTTCCCAATTTGTTTCAACTTTAAACAGGCTGAAATCACAGCTCTAGTTTGTTCACTGGGGGAGTTTATTGTGATTTCCAGTTTTGCCTCCTCTTTACCTCAAAGTTGACTATTATATGTTTTACAATAAACTCATATTTTCCCTACAGCTCCTATAATCTTGTCAAATTAGTTTATATATCATATATCAGTCAGCCAATTAGCATTTGTTGAGTAACCAATATATACCCACCATGATGCTAAGCACTGGGGATTTAAAGGCAAACTTCATAGTCCTATGGGAAAGACAAGGCAAAAGCATGAGTTTCTAATAGGTAGAGATTATTTTTTTGCCTTTTTGTATACCAAAAACTTATCACAGTGCCAAACAGATAATACGTACTTATAATAATCTTGTACATTAGGCAATGTATTTCAAAATATTTTAAATCATTAGCTGACAAATTTTTTCAAAAAAAAAAAGCCAACTGATTTCCTGGTATGTTGCAACAATTAAATAAATGTTCAGTAAATCACTGAGGAAGACATTCATTCCAGGCCATGCTCTAAGTGTTAAAGATACAAAGACAAGAAGGACACATTCTGACAGGAAAACACAACATGTAAATGACTGTGTAAAGGCAAATCCTGACTGAAAAAACTAAAAAAGAGAGAAATCTTAGAAAACATTCTGCAAAAGGCAGGATTTGAGCTGGCATGAAAAAAAGAAAAGGAAGATGGTACTTAGAAATGAGAAGCAAGAACATTCCAGAAAAAGATTACAACTAGAAAAAAAAAAGTTTGGTGTTTGGAATTTTTTTTTTTAAATTGAAGATTATAATTTTCAAAACATATGCATGGATAATTTTCAACTTTCACCCTTGCAAAACCTTGTATTCTAATTTTTTCCTCCCTTCCCCCCAATCCCTCCTCTAGATGGCAAGTATTCCAATATATGTTAATGCAATTCTTCTGAATGTATTTACATAATTTTCATGAGGCACAAGAAAAATCAGATCAAAAAGGGAAAAAAGTGAGAAAGAAAACACAATGTAAGCAAACAACAAAAAGAGTGAAAATACTATGTTGTGATCCACACTCAGTTTCCACAGTTCTCTCTCTGGCTGCAGATGGCTCTCTTCATCACAAGACCATTATAAATGGTCTGGATCATCTTATTGTTGAAAAGAGTCAAGTCCAACAGAACCGATCATCATATAATCTTGGTCTTGCCCTGTACAATGATCTCCTGGTTCTGCTCACTTCATTTAGCAGTTCATGTAAGTCTCTCCACACCTCTCTGAATTCATCCTGTTGTTTGTGTCTTATATAACCACAATATTCTATAACATTCATATACCATAATTTATTCAGCAATTCTCCAGCTGATGGGCATCTGTTAAGAACCACACCTAAGTGTGAAACCCAGAAGTCCTATAAAGGATTAAAGAAGACTGCACCATTAAGGGGCAGGTCTCTTCAAAAAAAGCCCCCACAGCTGTGAATCATAACACACTTGAAGGAATTGCAAATCAGTCTTTACTGACGCAAATGTTGCTTGTGAATTGAAAATGAAATAAATCAGAGGCAAGAGGAAAGAGGACAGAGAATGCAATTGCCTCTTTATCTCCTTATATCATCATCCTCTCACATGAAGAGATCGTATCTACTGGTCAGAATTAGATCTCCAGCAGCCACTAGCATGTGACTCCTGCAACACCCAGAAGCCACTAGAAGGTTGCACCAGAAACAGGCATCCACTTAATTTCTTACAACTGCAAAAAGGGCTGCCACAAACATTTTTGCAAATATGGGCTCCATTCCCTTCTATATGATCTCTTTGGGATATAGGCCCAGTAGAAACGCTGCTGGGCCAAAGGGTATGCACAGTTTGATAACTTTTTTTTTTCTTTTTGCTGAGGCAATTGGGGTTAAGTGACTTGCCCAAGGTCACACAGCTAGGGAATGTTAAGTGTCTGAGACCAGATTTGAACCCAGGTCTTCCTGACTTCAGGGCTGGTGCTCTATCCACTGCGCCACCTAGCTGCCCCTAGTTTGATGACTTTTTGAGCATAGCTCCAAATTGCTCTCCAGAATGGTTGGATCCATTCACAGTTTCACCAACAATGTGTCAATGTCCTAGTTTTCCCACATTCCCTACAATGTCCATCATTATCTTTTCCTGTCATCTTAGCCAATCTGAGGTGTGAAGTGGTACCTCAGAGTTGTTTGAATTTGAATCTCTCTAATCAATAGTGATTTCGAGCATTTTTTCATATAGCTATAGATGGCTTTAATTTTGTCATCTGAAAATCATCTGTTCATATACTTTGA
>JAJPUD010035371.1:0-10341 GCA_023553655.1 Myrmecobius fasciatus | reverse complement strand
ATGGGATGAGAATCACTTCACAAAGCAGAAGGGCAGTGGTTCTCCCTGTGCTCAGACTCGGGGACCTTTCATTCCTGCTCTGATTTGCCTTAATATATACTTTCTTGTTTTAGGGGTTCATGAAATGATCAGAAAACTGGAATCCAGCTTTCTTGTTGGTCTATCTCCCTTATGTTTGAATATCTGAATCCAAGTAGAAAAGAAAATAATATTTATTAGTTTCCTTTTGGAAATGAAAGGAGGACCAGGGACCATGTACCTGCTATAAGAAAGTTAAAGTTGTTTGCCAACGTTGAAAGTGAGAGCAGAAAAGTAATTTTATTCCCTATCCCATCATCCAACAGCTAGCTCCCATTAACTCCTCCTGCTAGTAGTGTCAGAACCTCCTCCCTGGACAACTTCCCCTTGCTCCAATCCAGCCATCATATACACAATAGGAAGAATTCTTTTCCCCACAGCATCTTTCACATTGTGTCATCCCCCCCTTCCCCCAACCGGGAGCTCCGCAGGACAATCCTGCCCAAGTCAAATGACACCTCCTCCCTGTGGGGATCAATACAAGGATCTGAACAAATGATTTTTGTGAACCAGTTGGGGGTATCTGGCTCAGAAATCAAGGCAGGGCCAGCCAAGGTGACATGGTTTTATTCTTTGTGCCCAAACGCTTGCTTCCTGCCATTATGGATGGAGCCTCAGAGGAGCTAGGAGGGGAGGGGGTTCTTTGTTCTCTATAATATGCCAATTTCCCCTGTCATTTTCCAGGCTGACTCAGCTCATCTATGGAACAATAGAGTATTGAGTGTTCCAGTCACGAAGTGGCCAAGAGGTCCCTTCTCTTCCATTTTTTGTTTGTGTGACCCACAGCATGTTCTGCCTTGTCTGGGTCATGGGCTAGCTGACCTGCAAGGTCACTTCGTTGTTCTCCACTTCTAAATGTCTATGGCTGTATGGACAGGGCACGGCGTACTTCCCAGCTCTCCTCAGAGCAGAGTTTTGTTTGTCTTTTTCAGGCCAGAACACTTCAAAAAGCTGGAGTGGCTGGGCTTTGTCACTGCTGCACTCCCCAAAAGCCTACTCTTCTTTTTTTAGATGCCCAGTGTCCTCTGGCTTAATGTCCACAGCACCAATGTTCAGTAGTGACGTTTCCATCACCTGCACTTTCCAAGACTCGACCCTTACCAAAAAATCTTGCCAAATGCTGCTGAGGAAGCAGATAGACTTTGTCATTGGAAACTTCCTATATGAAAACCCCCAATGAAACAAACCTGAGGACAGTCCTTAAAAGTCTCCTGACACCTTAAAAATTGGAATGACCCTGCCCAAGTTATGAGGAACCATTTGCTTCCTGCAATTTGTTGCTGTTGTTCAGCCGTATCTGATCTTCATCCATGCTAGACCCTTCTGTCCTCCATTATCTGCTGAAGTCTGTCTGAGCTCACATTTGTTGTTCTCATGATTCTATGTATCCATCTCATCTTCTGCCATCCCCTTTTCCTTTTGCTTCCAATCTTTCCCAACATCAGGGTATTTCTGGATGATTCCCATCTTCTCATTATGTGGCTAAAGCTTCAGCTTCAGTATTTGACCTTTCAGAGAATAGCCTGAATTAATTTCTTTAGATATTAGCTGATTTGACTACGCTGCTGTCCAAGGGACTCTGAAGAGGTGCATAGAGTCAATTCTCCATTATCCACAGTTTGGTTGAGAGTCTTTCACAGTTCCAGCAACATTGGAGTTGTCAGAGCCAGAGGGAAAAAATAAGAAGGTGCTTTCCTAGTAACCTGGAATGGGGAAAGAGAATTCAATCCCTTCTCTCTGAAGCTTTCACTAAGTCCTTCTAAGTGGAGAACAATGGGAAGGCTGGGAAAGAAAAGTCAGCGTGTTTACTCACATGTGGCATTTCTGCCACAGAGAAATAATAGCCCATAATTCTGAAATGATTTAAGGTGTATTTATATTGTTCTAATTAAACACATAGAAAAAATGGAGGTTCCTAGGAAGTGATGTGATTAAGGTCATAAAAGTCTAGAAAGTGGCAGATCTAGGACCGTAAGCCCAAGTCTCCTGAGTCCTAGGACAGTATTCTTTGCATGATACTTTTTAACAATTGACTGCGGAAAAGTCATTTGCTTTCTCTGTGCCTGAATTTTCCCCTCTATAAAAGAACACCTTCCTTTTACTAATGATACCTTTGCTTTCAATCTCACAGGGTTGTTGTAATAACTTTTAAACCTTAACGGGCTTCCAAAATGAGAGCTGTTTGCATTTTTGCACTCCTGGAGTTTTGTGAGATTGTGATAGCCAGGGGAAGAAAGTTGTTTATAGATGGAGGCAGGGATTGTTTTATTTTCATCTTTGTTTCCCAAGGTGTTGTATGATATTTTGGCACACAGTAGGTGCTTAATAAATGCTTATTAGATTGTATTGGATAGGATGGACTCTAGCTTACAGGACTACCCTGAGACTCAAATTAGACATTTCTGTATAACATCAACAGCTATTATTATCTTTGTTACGTGATAGTATTTTTTTTCAATTACGTGTAAAGATAGTTTTTAACATTGATTTTTGTAAGATTCTGAATTCCAATTTTATTCTCCTCCCCCCCCTTTACTTCCCTCCTCCCCAAGCCAGCAAGCAACCTGATGTAGATTATATGTGTACAATCCTTTTAACCATATTTCCATATTAATCATGTTGTGAAAGAAAAATCAAAGCAAAAGGGAAGAACCCTGAGAAAGAAAAAGCAAAAACAAAAAAAGTGAAAATTCAGTCTCCATAGTTCCTTCTCTGTATGCAGATGCTATTTTCCATCCCAAGTCTATTGGAATTGTCTTACATCATCACTGTATTGCTGAAAAGAGCCAAGTCCCTCATGGTTGATGGTGATATAATCTTGTTGCTGTTCACAATGTCTTCCTGGTTCTGCTCACTTCATTCAGCATCAGTTCATGTAGGATCATCCTGCGCATCATTTCTTATGGAACAATGATATTCCTTTACATTCATATACTATAATTTATTCAGCCATTCCCTAACTGGAGGGCATCCACTCAGTTTCTGCTGCTACAGACACTTTTGCACGTGTGGATCCTTTTCCTTCTTTTATGATCTCTTTGGGATACAGACCCAGTAGTGCTATTGCCAGATCAAAAGAATGCACGGTTTGTTAGCTCTCCGGACACGATTCCAAATTGCTCTCCAGAATGGCTAAATCAATTCACACTCATACCTTGAAGTTGTTTTAATTTGCATTTTGCTAATCAACAGTGATTTAAAGCATTTTGGGGCTTTAATTTCTTCATCTGAAAACAGATATCATTATTTTCCTGAACTTAGGCAAGTTAGGACAAGGGGAGTCATGACTAGTAGAGTAAGACCTGCAAAGAAAGTGTGAGGTGGTCTGTGTGCCATCTTGGGGAGCCCCTGGTATGGGGGACAAGTGACCTGGTAGCAGCTGTGATGGCCTACTAGGTGAGGATGAAAATGCTAATTGACTGAACATTGAGGATAGGGCCAGGAGGTCGACAGATGGATAGAACCTGACTTGACCTGTTCACCTATAGGATGGCAAGGAGAAAATGATTCTGGTACTAATAGGAGGTGACATTCAGTTTATTTAAGATACAAGGATATAAGTGAGTTAATGTGTGTGTGTGTGTGTGTGTGTGTGTGTGTGTGTGTGTGTGTTGGGGGCATGCTCAGAAAAGAATGAACTAAGATAATCTCGGGTCTCTAGAAGGATCAAAAATCCCCCATACTGGGATGGGGTGGGGGGCACTTATTTATTCTGTTGGCTCATAGAAGCCAGTCCCAGGTCTGTGTAAATAGATACACCACTCTCAGGAGAGTTTTCCATTATTCATGAAGGATGTGTTAGCAAGGGGTATAGATATAGTGTAGATCCTAGAAGAGGAAGTATTTTTATGGAAAGCTAGATGCAAATAGAGCCTCTTCTCAATAACGCCAAAGTTCATCCTACCTGCTCCAGAAATTGGATTTTAAACAAATGGCTGTCTCAGAGCCCTTGATGTGCCAGCTCAATTCTAGGAGCCTTGCCCAAAGGACAAGCAGATAATAGACAGGAGTGGGGGATGGGGAGGAAGAGAAGCTTGGGTCGAGTCAGGGTGCTGGGTCATAGGTGTGTATCAGCACTGCTGTGCCTAAAGTTCTTCCCCCTCCCCAGTTCAGAGTTGGTGCTCCTGGGGGTGGCTGCTACTCACTTTGGGTGGGGAAAAGGATCTCACACTCCTCAGAAATGGGGGGTTGGGAAGAAATAAGGCATAGAGACAGAGGAGAGAAGGGAAAATACATAGGAAGGAGAAGAGACATGAGGGAAGAATGAGGAGCAGAAAAAACAGGGAGGGGATAAGGAGCCAGCCTCTTATATGGATGGGCATGCTGAAGCTGCAGAAGTTGTTGGCTCAAGGTCATGGAGTCTAGTGGGCAAGCCCCTCACCCACCCTGGGCAAGGGAGGGTACTGTCAGCCCATTAACCTCAAAGATGGATGGAAGAGCATTGCAAGGAAAACTGCTGGAAGAAAGTCAGATTTCTGAGTGCCTACACTCAGGAGGGTGGAGGTAAGGAAGGACGGGGGACCTAGACACTTAGGGAGCAGGGCTAAGGAAAGCTCTTCCTTCATCACCATTACCCCTATACCCACACATGTACCCCAGTTTTATCTATCGCTATTCTTTGTTCAAACAGAAGGTGTCAAATGCATTGAGTCACCTTGGATAAGTATTATTTACCACTTGGAATCAGAGAATCTTAGAATGGTAGAACAGGAAGGGACCTCGGAGATCTCATTCAGAGCCATCTTAGAGCTCAGATCCCCTGAGTTTATCTGACTCGGCCCCTTCCCCTTGAAAACAGCTCGTGCATAGTCCAGAGGAGTTTAATGTACAACTAGAGAGTACTACTTTCCAGCTTGTATGGCAAGCTCATATTCATTCTCTCATTTACTTCTCACACCAAACAAAGTGTAGCTTGTTAATTGTAGTCAGGTACAGAGAATGGGAAACACATTCATAAGCTAATAAACTAGCCAGGCAGCCAGTGGGTTGGCCCTCCCAGGGACCATATTGCCATAATACAGTGACTACGCTTTTTCCCAGAAAGGCTATTAAGGAATGAGTAATAGGAACATTAAGCATTGTAACAGGCCACTCTTGGAGCGAGAGAGGAGGGAAAAAGTATCATCGTCCTGATCCAGCTTTGCCTATAACATCCTGAAGAAGGCTGTGTAGTCTTGAGTAGGAAGGGTTTCTTCCCAGTGTCGTCATTCAAGGGACTATGGCCCCTTTCAAGCCTTTCTCCTGTCCTTGCATGTCATGCATGGTGGTTCTCCTTGATTTCTTTGTTCACTTCCTTGTCAAGGAAGTCAGTCATTAGGGAGTGAGCTGTCCAAGGTACAGAAGATGGTGCTTGCTAGTGGCCATCTCTAGCTACCTGGGGGCAGGTCAGGCTTAGTCAATTGATAGTCATTTATTGAGTGGCTGTTATGTTCTAGGGCAGCTAAATGACACAGTAGATAGAGTGCCAGGCCTGGAGTCAGGAACACCCATCTTCATGGGTTCAAATCTGGCCTTAGATACTTTCTATCTGTGCGATTCTGAGAAAATCAGTTCACCCTGTTTGCCTCGGTTCCTCATTGATAAAATGAGCTGAGAAGAAAATGGCAAACCATTCCAGTATTTCTGCCAAGAAAAACCCAAATGGGGTCATGAAGAGTCAGACCTAACTTAAAAATAACTGAACAACCACCACAACAATTATGTTCTAGGCACTGTGGTAAGTGCCGGGGATCCAATAAAAGGCAAAAGACAGTCCCTGATCTCAAGAAACTCATCATCTAAAGAGGAGCACAATGAGCAAAGAGATGAACAAAGAAAAGAATAGGATAAAACAAAGCATAGGATAAATGATCGGGGAGAAGGGATCAATGGACAAAAGGCACTAGATTGAAGAAGAACTGGGAAAGGCTTCCTGGAAGTGGAAGAGGGCCTGAGAAGGGAGAGACTTTCAGGCATGGGGAATTGCAAGTGAGAATGCCCCGAACTGAGAGATGGGGTGTCTGGCCTGTGGAATAGCAAGGAGACATATATCCCTGGTTCACGGAGTACGTGGAGGGTGTCTGTAAAGTGGAATAAGACTGAAAACGTAGGAAGCCAGGGCAGCTAAACTGTGGGGTGGCAAGGAAGCAGCTGGGTGGAATGGAGGAGCACAACATCATCTCTTTGGAGTAGCCTTCAAGCAGTACATAAAAGCTGAGAGAATCAGGCTTTCTTTGATGGTGTTAAAGATTGATCCATTCTTTGACTGTTACAGAGTCGGTTAAAGGAAGAAAGGGAGGAGAGAGCTATTGTGGTATAGTAGTGTAGCTCTGTGGGGCTTATATTACTGGATGATATTTCTTTTGTATTTGCTTTTTTGTGGTCTTGTGTGAAGCCCCGGGGACTTCTGATGTACCAGACCATGTTGCTGAGCTACCTGAGATCTTGGGCACAGAGAACATGAGAGAGTTTTGTACTGATGACTCTACCCTCTGTCAGCAACACTGCATTTGCTTGTGTACACACATGTGTGCACATGCATGTGTGAGCCAACATGTGTGTCCAAGTCCACAAGCATCAGCATAAAGCAGTTCCTGGATGACTGTTTCCAGAACTTTTGATTATTCTCCAAGTCTGCTGAGTTGGATGAGTTTCCCAAATGCCTGGAAATATGTTTTGACACCAGTTTCTAGGTCAAGGTTGTCCAATTTAATCATCTCTTGCTGCATGTGATGAATCGGTCTGTAAATTGAAATGGACTTCTGTACCATATATGAGCAGTGGTGGAAACGAGGGATCTGCTTGGCTGATGGGGCTGAGGAAAAAGAGATAGAAGCCTAGAATCCTAGAACTTGAAGAGAACCTGGGTGTTGACTAGTGAAGCACCCTTGACTTACAGAGGGGAAAACTGAAGTGCTAAGAGAGGCTACCACGAGAGAATGGGTCAGTGTCTTGCTTTACTGGCCACTGTTATTTTCACTGCTTTTGAAACTCCCCAGGACCCAGGTCCCTTTTCATTTTGATCTAGCATACTGCCTGGCATATAGGAGATGCTTCTTAATGCTTGATGAATAAATAAATGAATGAATGGTTTATTTATCCTTTGGCAAAAAGGGGGTATGTGATTAAGAGGATGTATTTCCAGATTGCCCAGAATTTTCATCTCTGGATTTCTTGTTTTTCTCTGTGTGTGTGTCTCTTTCTTCTTCCTCCCTCTCTCTCTTCCAACCCTCCCTGCTTATTGTACTTTCCCTAGCCCATCTCCTTGCCTACTGCTTTGAGTTCTCAAGCACCTCTCCTCCCTCTAAGGCAAGCACCTTCAGGAAATTGTTGGGCTGAGCTGTTCTGTGACTCAGTCTGTTTTCTTCCTTAATCTGCAGTGCTGCTGGCCTTGCCTGAATGTTTGTGGGGAAAACTGCTTCATAACTTGAGATTGCTTAGGGAAGAAAGGGGGTCAGCCTGCCCCTTCCCTCTGGCATAGATGGGGTTTAGGATGGAAAAGTACAGGACATGGAACAAGAGGAATCCTTTCTGCAAGCTTGACTTTTTTCTCTGAGCAAAGCCAGAGTGAGTCTAGGACCCGTGAAATCCCCAAAGCATTTGTCTGCCATTTAAAGCCCCCCCCAAAGTCTGGCTTCCTCCCACCTCCCTAGGTTTCCTTCATATCACTTCCCTTCCCTAAACTCCCGGTTCTAATCCAGATAGCCCATTAGCTAGTCCCCATATATGGCACCTCATAGTCCTTCAGGCCATTGTACAAGAGGACCTCCGTCTCTGGCATGCTTTTTTCTGCACCTCTCCATAAAATCCCCAATCTCCCCAAGTTGCCACTCTCTACATTAAGCTTTTCCTGGTTTTCTACCTCCCCATGGTTATATTAGGACTCTGTTCCCTTTCCTAGTCACATACATAATATATAAAATAGTAAAAGGTATATGCTATATACATGCCCCTAAACCAGTCCCCACTTGATAGGGGTACTTAACCTAGTGTTCATGAACATCCCCTTTTTGAAAAAAAAGAATATTTTATTTAAATACTTTGACAATTGCATTTCAGTATAATAGTGTCCTTTGTAATCCTACATATTTTAGTTGATGCATTAAAAATATTATTCTGATCACCAGACTGCCAAAGGAGTCTATGACCCAAAAAAAGGCCTAAGGACCTCTGCTAGAATCCCTAGAGGGAGGGACCCTTTCCATTTTGTCTTGGTACTTCTAGCTCCTAGCACAGTGCCTTGTCATAAGCTAGTGATTGAGAAATGTTTGTCAAATTGAATTGTGGAATCTGCCAGCCAGAGACATTCTATTGAGACATGTGGACTTTATGGAGCAGAATCTAAAGAAAATCTGGCCTTCATGGAAAATGTGTTAGTCATGACATCTTGGGAGTACCTCTAAGGGAGCTGTTGACACTTCCTGTTGTCCTGGGTCATGGAAGGATGGAGGCCTAACACTTCTGGAGGACGCCCATGGCTGGTCCATCTTAGGGAGCATCTGCTGGGTCTATAGCATTTCCCTAGCCCATAGCAGCAGTTCCATGGCCTAGGTGGCTGATATCCTGATTTCTGTCTATAGTATCTCCTTCTCATGGAGTGGATCGGGATTAGCCAAGTTTGGGCACTTGTCAAGTATCACCCGTGGAAAGAATTGGTGTCTGGAGTGCTGTGACTGGAACACTGTCAGTGATTAGCTGTGAAACAGGTTTTGTGTTTCCTAGTTAACATGCAGAAGGAAAAATAGTGGATTGTGGGGGGGGGAGGGGGGAAGGGGAGTGGAGAAGAGGATCTTTAGAATTGGGTTTGTCATCAACAATTGTGTTTAGCTATGACACCCTTGAGAAAACTGCTTTCTGGATGAAGGTTTTCCCCATCCCATCCCTCTCCAAACTTGCTATTATAAAACTGGAAATTCACCCAGGACCTCAGCTGGTACCAAGTGATGGAAACTGATGGCCAAGCTAAGCTCTCTTGGTTTCACTTTAAGTCAGTCAGGCGGCAAAAGTATCAGCAGGGGCTGCCCATATGCCACCTGGGTACTGTGCTAGGACCCGCCTCTGATTGTAGGTTTCAGGTTGCCATTTTGGTCTAGGGCTAGGGTTTTAAGAGAGACCACCACCCTGTAATTAGAACCACTGGCCCCTGCTATCTCTGGGTCAATTGAGATCCAGGTGAATTCCCAGAATGCAGCTTTGAAACTGCCGAGTATATGTGTGTATGTGTGGGGGGGGAGGAGTGTGCCGCAGAATTTCTTCAGAGCCCACAGCAACTGATGAGTGGGCTTACCCGTCCAAGCATGTGATTTGATTATCTCCACTTTGTCTTGGCAGATAGGACTTGGACAGCAAAGAGGCTGAGAAAATTGGGAAGGAACTTTTTTTTGGGAGGGGTAGGTGGTGTTTCTTCTGACTGTGGCTTGCTTCCAGAAATCACAACTGGCTCTAACTTTTCAAATCAAGGAGAGCTCACTTGCCTCCTACTAGAATGCTGATGACTGAGTTAATGGAGTGTTGAGTGTTAGCTTTCCAGCATGTTCTGGCCCTAGACCGAAATGGCTCTGTTTACATTCCTAGGCTGGTAGCTGTGGCATCCCCGGGCAAAGGGAACGATTTACTCTTGGTGAGGTTTAAAAATAAGATGGCTATGTCTCCAGCAAGGACAAGGAAAGGCTGCTATTCAAGAGGAACAGATGCACACAAGGCCATTTGCAATTGGACAGGGGAAAGCCGGCTTTTTTGTCTTCTTTTGACCATGCCTTGGTTTGGGGAAGCAACCGAGCCAAAGCCGGCCACTGAGGCACAACTCTGTTTGGCCCCAAGTCTGAGGCCGTGGCCAGCTAGTCCTCAACATTGTGATGGCTCAGTCACCCTGGCTTCTCTGGCAGCCACTCAATGGGAATTTAAATTGCATGATGATGTCTTGTATTGCTTATGCAGGGACATGATGCCCTCTGGGATGCTTAAGTGTTCACTTTATGTATTTATAGCCATTTTTGCACATGCTTTGCAAAAATGCCTGTTCTCGGGCTCCATGAGGAAGGAACAATGGGGAACAGAGTGAGATGAGACCCATTAGAGCTGATGCTGAGCTTTAGTCATCTTGCCGATGCATCCTCCTCCCTCTCTCCCTCCTCTGTCCTTTGGGGCCCAGAATAGGACCCCTCCAGAGTGACCCACTAAAATCCCAAGCCCCTCTTTGCCACATTTCTCAATCCTAAGGGGTTTGCAGTATTCAGTGCCAAATGTGTCTGCCTTTGTGCTAGAAAATTCTCCTTCGGTTTTATG
>JAJPUD010035370.1:0-10341 GCA_023553655.1 Myrmecobius fasciatus | reverse complement strand
AACTGATGCTGAGTGAAATCAGCAGAACCAGGAGAACATTATACACAGCAACAAGACTATACGATGATCAATTTTGATGGACATGGTTCTCTTCAACAATGATGTGATTCAAACCAGTTGTGCTGCGATGAAGATAGTCATATACATCCAGAGAGAGGCCTGTGGGAACTGAGAGTGAACCACAACACAGCATTTTAACGCTTTCTGTGAATATTTCCATGCATTCTGTTTTCCTTCTTAGGTTGTTTTTTTTTCTTCTTCTCTTCCTAGATCTGATGTTTCTTGTGCAGTAAGATAACTGTATAGATATGTATACATGTATTGTATTTGTCATATAATTTATCCTATCTAGCATGTATTAGATTACCTGTCATCTAGGGGTGGGGTGTGGGGGGGAAGGAGGGGAAAAGCTTGGGAAAAAAAAGTTTTTTGCAAAGGTCAATGTTGAAAGGTCACTCATATGTTTTGTAAATAAAAAGCTTTATAAAAAAAAACAATGTTATTGTAAATGGATTAGAGATATTTACCATGTTGTAGGTAATAAAGCAAAATAACATCTGAAAAAAAATATTGTGGTAGTTCATTGGGATGGGCTTGGGGGGGAGGGCTTGGAAATGGAGGGAAAAACCAGCCCCCTCTTTCTCCTGTCTAATGCTACTGTGTCCCAGTGAAGCATTGGGCATTGCCTTGCTTGCTCTAACCCAGCAGTCTCCTGCACTCATAGTCTTCTAACTCTGGGAGGAAACCAAAGTGGTCCTGTGGGGTCTCCTCGCCTCCATTCTTTTTGTCTCCTGATTTGCCTTGCCCTCTGCTTGCCTCAAATCATACTCCTGGTCCAAAATTGACAAAGGCTCCATATCACCTACGGGAGGAAGTCCAGATTCACAACCTGCCCTTTAAAGCCTCCTTGTACTGTTTGAATCCTGCCTTTCCTGAATCCCCCTTGATGAATCCAGTCAAAGTATTTCCAAACCAGGCCATGCCTTCCGGCTTCCATGTCTTTGGGAACAATTATTCTCAGCTGACCTTTCTCCTTTGTGCTTCTCTGACTCCCACTTCAAGATCAAAGTCTTATTTGACCCAAGAAGCTTTCCTCTTAATCACCTTGGCTCTCAGAGATTGCTTTTTTAGAGCATTTCATAGTCATAACAATCATAGCTTGTATTTATGCAGCACTTTAGGGTTTGCTAAATGCATTACAGATGTTATCTCATTGGACCTCCACACCATCTTCGTGAGAAAGGTGCTATTATTCTCCCCATTATTGTTGCCGAGTTGTTTCAGTCTGCTCTCTGTGATACCATTTTGGGTTTTCCTGGTAAGGATACTAGAGTAGTTCTCATCTCCAGATGAGAAACTGAGGCAGACAGGATTGAATGACTTGCCCAGGTCACAAAGCTAGTGTCCGAACTCATGAAGATGAGTGTTCCTGACTGCAGATACAGTGCTCTATCCACTGTGCCACCTAGCCCCTGTTTTTCAGGAGAGGAAGTTAAGATAGAGATTAAGTGACTTATTTGGGGTCACACAGCTTGGAAACATCTGAGGCTACATTTAAAGTTGTGTTAAGACTTCAGCCCCAGAGCCCTACAGCCATGTAACTGCCACCACATGTGATCTGGTGAGATTTGTCACTTGGAATAGACAAGTAGCAATGGGTATTTATCTATGGGTGTGCTCTTTACTAGTGTAGTATCGTAGCCTGGAAACAATCTTGGGCTGTCAGAGCCTACACCAATAGGGCACAGGTGGGGCAGATTTTACCATGCTGAGAAGTAGTCATTAAGAACTAGCCCAGAAACCTACTAACTGTACATTGTCTGTCAACAGGTCTAGAAAGGTCCAAGGGACCACTGGCAGCCTGGGGATGAAATTTGTGGCTCCAACTCCTGGGAACAGTCTGCCATAGGGAGAGGAGCTACTCACGTTGATGAAAACTCGGGCCTTGGAGGCATATCTCATCTGCCCAGCTATGTGGTCAGCCAAGTACTTTGCAAATAGAGGGGCTCTATAGAAGCCGATCAACTGATAGATACTTGACTTTGTCAAACATGCAGTTCAGGAAACAGTTGTCAACCACAGGTAGCTCCCACTTGCTGCTCCCTTCTGCTGCAGACATCTCTTTGGACAAGAAGTCCTTGTTTGGATTTGTCCAACTGCTTGTAGTTTCAAAACAAGAGCTGTATTTCTGCCTTTCTGTGTTTTCACAGGTGTGAATCCAATGACTGCTTCGCTCTCATAGTCAGAACCCGGGGAAAGTGGGCGGGTGGCCAGGGTACAGTCTGTTTGACATAGTGTAGACATGCCCCCAGAGCCCCAGATGGTGAATATTGCACATCTCCAGAGGGTTAGCTAGCTATGGATTCACCCAAATCATTATTTACTACACAAATAACAGGAGGAATTGTTAGAAATGTACTTCTAACTACTCATGGATCCCAAGATGCATTTGGAATTTATGCATCCAATTGCAATCCAAACGGTGATTTCTGGGGTTTATTAAATTTTCATTTGAAAGAGAAATTACTCTTTGGCTCCCAGAATCTACTCCTGAATAACTCCCTCCATTTCGAGCCATGTTTCCAAGTGAGCATGGACACAGGAGACTTAGCTATTGCTGGTTGTCTCAATGGAGTGACACATGTCAAGAAAATTTCAGAGTGTGACCCTGGGCAAGTCATGTGACCCTGGGCAAGTCACTTAACCCCAACTGCCTCAGCAAAAAAGCAAAAAAAAAGAAAATTTCAGAGGATGGTCCTCTGGGCAACGTGATCTCCGAGACGCTGGTCAGAAAAGCAGATCTCGTGTTGTAAAAACACTGATCTCTCTCTACTGTTGGCGAAAGCCTCGGGAGCTAATGATTTATGCTAGTGTTTGTAAGGAGAGATTTTTGGCACCATCCGACTGGGGCATTTCTGCTCCCACACCCAGTTGGCTGATTTCCAGTAAGAGCTTGTGGTAGAGAACAGTGGAAGCACACATTTAGCTTGAAGTGTCTGTCCAGTCACATGTGACTGACAGCTTTGAGATATATAAGCTACTCTGAGGGCCTCATTGGAAAGGTTGCTTAATTTGGCTTTGCTATTCAAATAGAAACATTCAGGAGAGCGTTTTTTTGAGTCACCGACATTCGTATATAGTTGCGGCTATAACCTTTGGGATCATAGATTTCAAGTGAAGGAGAACTTTCGGGACCATCTACTAAAAAGTTTCTCTTTTTACAGAGGAAGAATCTCCATCTCAGAGAGACTCACACAGGCAGGAAGAGGCAGGATTGGGGTCTGAATCTAGAGTGTGCACTAGGGACTTTGGTTCACCAGAGAGATCAGCCTAAGCATAACTAGAGAGCTGGATTCAAGTCATACCTCTGCCACTTATTATTGGCAAGTTTCGTAAGTTGAGTGCCAGAGGAAGCTGTTAGGCTCATGGTTATAGATGACTGGCTGATCTTCTACAATGGGGAGCGTTTCTGTAACAGAGGCTCCCTGTACCCTTGAAAACATAGGCCCCAACAGAGTAGAACAACAGCAATCAAAAAGGAATATGTCTTGCCGAAGGCCCAAGAAGGGGTGACGCTTCTGATCGCATGACCAGTTAATGGTAGCAAGGGAGGGATGCAATGGCCTGTCATCTCTTGGGCTATGCCCACCATTTCCGTTGCTGCAGCCCATGTTTTCATTGACATTAAGGGTTCCCATAGAATCTGTGTTACATTTGTAGTCCTAAAGCCCAACTAAAGCTGCCTGGATCAGCTATAGTTATGTCCAGTGTCACAATACTCTGCATAGTGCCTTGTACCTCCTGGACCCCAGCTTCTTAAACTATGGGTCATGTCCCCATATGGGGTCTCATGACTGAATGTGAGGGTCACAAAATTATGAATTATTATCAGTAAATGTTTGACCCGTATATATGCCTGTATACTCAGGGTCACATCAACATTTCTTGGGGGAGAGGGCGTCTAGAGTGGGAAGAGTCACATCAACATTTCTTGGGGGAGAGGGCGTCTAGGGTGGGAAGAGTTTAAGAAGCCTTGGTCGTATTCCACCTTCCTCTTAGTTCCCCCACTTACCCTCCAACAGGAGCTCTCCAGGAGCAATGGCTGAGGTCCCTTAAAGCAAACACAAGCACTACAATGATGCAGAGTGGGTACTTTTAGTGAAGATGTAATGGTGTTGAACATAGGTGATGTAGTTTAAACACACTGGGGCCAAATATTGCCTCCTAACTGACAGCAGAACCCGTTTCATGTTTTACCACGACTGAGAAGAAAGCCATTGCCCTGTCAGATGATAAACGGCAGTCTCTAGATCTCCACGAGACAACTGGAGCCTGTGATGTTTTCTTGGGCTTTGGAGGGGAGAGGGGCTTTGCCTTTGTATACGTTGCAATTTTCTGGCTTTCCAAAGGTAATATAACCTTCCTGACCAGAATCCTAAGATGTGGGGAATTTGTTGACTCGTGACTGTAGGCTGTGGCTGACCTCGTAGAACTTGGTCACCACAGCAGACTTCTCTCTATAGGTACGGCTTGCCTACCGCCCAAGTCCTGTAGGGTTCGAAGCTCAGCATATTTGAATCTCTTGGTTTACTACTTCAGTGATGACCTGATGACCACCGATGTCCCTTCTTCTGTTTTGTAAGGGGATGGGGTGGACTTTGCTAAGGGGGTTCCTTCTGGGAGAAGGGAAGAAACATTTTTTGCCCCTCATCTCTCGCTTGAAAAAGAACCCAGCCCATCTTGGAGGCAACCCTATAGTCCCTGCCAACTTATCAGGAGTCATCTCCACCCTCTTACCAAGGTGCCAAAGGGCATATCTGTGGTGCTTAGGGAGCCTTGCCCAGCAGATGTTCCAAACAAAGCCTTCTTGCTGTGCAAACTTATGAGCAAACTCCCATCTCACCTGTGTTATGCTGCTGCCCGTTCCTCAGTGGGTCCGGGAACATGTCAGAAACATTCGTGAGGCTCTTCTCTCTAAATCTGCAGATGACAGTCTGTCCATACTTGCCTCTCCATGTCCATTCAGCATGTCAAGGACCTTCCCATAATTTCATTTGCAGTGTGTGAATACCAGGGGAGTGTTTGGGTTGCCTCTCATTTCTCCTAACTCTGTGATCAGCCCACTTTTTTTTTTTTAGTCATTTATTTTTTTTTTGGATGATGCACTTTATGCACCTTCCCTTCCTTTGCATAATTCCGTATTTGGAATCTTTGTTCAAAGTCATAGGATTTGTGATTTTGGGGGGGATAAAATGGATCTCATACTTCACTTATGGAGGAGAAAGAAACTGGTACATAGGAAAGTTCAGTGACTTGTCCAAGAGCACATGGGCAGTGTCATAAGTCAGACGCAGCTCCCCAGCCTCTGTGACTTGTGAGTCAGTGCTCTGTCTGCTGTGCTCTCCTACCTTCCAGACTTAAAGCTGAGGAAGTCAATTTCTTGTTCTTGAGAGCGCTGCTTGAAATTCCTTGTCAGTGGATAGTAGCATCATCCCATTCTCCCTCCACACTTGAATATTTGTGAGAGCCATTGTCAGGTCCTCTCATGAGTGGCGTGAGTAAAAGAAAAGCCAGCCAGCCGTGGTAAGAAAATCCTAGGACAGGAATTGTCCCAGAGAAGAGATTTCTCATAGTCCTGAGAGAGGCAGGAATTTGTCAAAAGCTCCTCAAGGGAAGGGGCCGGTTTCCCTTTGTATCTTCAGAACCTCAGTGCCTACTCCTTGGTCACTCAGTGAAATGCTCTTTGCGTTACTCTGAAGCAGAATGCAATGGAAAGTAGCTGAGCTGTAGCAAAAAAACTCTCTAGTAAATAAAAGGGACATGCAAATTGCAGCAGTAAAGGGAGATAGGATGAGAAGGGAATTCCTGACCAAGGCAAACCACCTCTGGTGAAAGGGGACTCCGTGTTCTTTAAAGTCCGCAAAAAGGAAGTTGGATGTTTCTACTTTTTATGACAAACTCAACATATTCAAAGAGGTCATAATTACATTTCCAAGCCCCCATTGCTTCTTTTTTCTAACCTTCATTCTCAACTGAACCACTGCTGGGAAGAATTTCCTATTCTCAAGCCTCCTGTTGCTCCTTTTTGTCATTCTAAATCTAGACAAGAATATGCTTATGCAGAATTGCTAGTCTGTCTCCCTGGGTCTCTTTGGTCCCATCATGTGATATGGGAGCTTATTTTACTGGCATTATGCATGGTTCAGATGAGGATTGTCTTAATGATGCTGTGCATTTCAAAATTCTGTACTTCTACCCCGTCCCTTCTGTATTCTTTGAAAGTGCCAAAGTCAGCTTTTCCTCCTGATTTCCTAGATTTTTTGAAACCGTTTTCTTGATTAAATTGGTCAACTCATTCATTCAGTCATCATTCAAGTGTGATTTGGAAGCCAAGAGCCAAGTTGGCTTATGCCAGCAGACAGAGCTGCTGTATTCTTGTTGGCTGTCATATCTGAATGCAACTCAGTCAACTGACCATGGAGCCATCACTTAGAAATTCATTAAACTACTCCTTGGCTGCCGACCCATGATGACCACGGAAGAGAGAAACTGATTGGATGAGAGCTACACTGAAACAACTAGAAAATCCTCTATCTTCCTCTTGGGGAGGGGAAGTCAGGGACAAGCCTCTGTTTAAACATTCACCCCTGTAGGACTCACCAGTCCTAAGGCATGACTAAGGTCTGTCAGTGTTCAAGATCTAATTCAAATTTGCCCATATTCTTAGATGAGCTGTGATTGTCCCATCAGAGAGGGAACCTACAGTTTTCAGATCATACGTTCCATCACGGTGAGTAGCTTTCCTGGTCATTCTTCATAATTAACCCTATATTTCATGTACATTTCAGAACCTAAACAATGTCAAAATGTATTTTCATTTATTTCTTCAATATTTCCCAATTACATGTAAAAAAGATTTAACATTCTTTAAAATATTTTTTGAGTTTCAAATTTCCTCCCTCCTATTCCTCCCTTGAGAAGTTGAGAAATAGGATAGTAATTCTACATGGGATGACATGCAAAGAACATTTCCATATTAGCCATATTGAAAAGGAAACACAGAAAGACAAGGGGGGAAAAACATGCTTTGATCTGTACTCAGAATTCATCAGTTCTCTCTCTGGAGTTAGATAGCATCTTTTTTATCATTGGTCCTTTGAAATTATCAATTATATATGGAATTATGTATGGAAATAGAAATGGAAATTATATATGGGATTATATATGGAAATATAAGTAAAATTGTTGATGATTTCCCAACATAAAGCCTTTAAGCCTGTTTGGTATTTGAATGGGAGCTCCTTGAAGGCAGGGGCTGTTTTATTTTCATCATTGTATCCCCGGGACTTAGTGTGACACTGGGTGCAGAGCAAGGGTTTACTAAATGATTCTTAAATTGAATCGAGATAACTTGATGCTTTTTTCCCCAAAGCCTCATCTCTGAGAGTTCTTGATTCTGTGTGATCTTGCACACTTTTAAGAATACATTTGAGGAAGTAGGGTCGAAACCAGATGACATGGTGCCCATATGCTTGTTAATGTTTATTAAGGAAGCTGGCTAGAGCCTTTGAGGAAGTAAGGAGTTCTACAGTTTGTGCAGGGAAAAAAAGTGAAAAGATTCACAGGAGTCCCAACAGCAATGACTTTGACTGGAGCACTGTGAGCTTTAGCCCATGGATGTTTGGAACTTTACCCAGAGCAATCCAGCAGGCCAATTCCCCATCTCTCTCTAAGCGCACCCCCTTCTAATTAGAGCTGCAAGTGGGTTGGAAGCACAGAAGAGCCAGCTGCCTAGGGAGAATAGAGCTTTTTGACCTTTGGCCTTCCCCCAAGAGTATCTGTCACCATTGGGATGCTTCCAGACACCACCACTGGAGACATGGACCTTTAATGACAGATGGCATTTTCCTTACCACTCCTCCCTGCCTAGGGAATGCTAGTCTAGGCCAGCAAACCAGGATCTTTCTTTTTTTAATTAATTAATTAATTTTGTATTAAAGCTTTTTATTTCTATAACATATGTATAGGTAGTTCCCCAGCATTGATCTTTACAAAGCTTTCCATTACAAATTTTACCCCCAGTCCCCTCCCCTCCCCTAGATGGCAGGAAGTCTACTACATGTTAATAATGTTGAAATGCTTGAGAAGTTATGCAAGAAAAATCCTATCTACAAGGAAAAAAAGAAAATCAGAGAAAGGCAACACAATGCAAGCAAATGTCAATAGAGATCATGAAAATGTTATGTTGTGGTCCATATTTCATATCCCTCTCTCTAGGTGTATATGGTTTTCTTCAGTGAACAATTGGAACTGGTTTGAGACAATTCTTTGTTGCAGAGAGCCATGTCCATCAGAATTGATCATCATGTAATATTGCTGTTGCTGTGTATGATGATCTCCTGTTTCCGCTCGTTTCACTCAGCATCAGTTCATGCAAGTCCCTCCAGGCCTCTCTGAAATCATCTTGCTGGTCGTTTCTTACAGAGCAATAATATTCCATAACATTCATATACCATAATTGATTCAGCCACTCTCCAATTGATGGGTATCCCTTCAGTTTCCAGTTTCTAGCCACTACAAAAAGGGCTGCCACAAACATTCTTGCACATGTTGGGCCCTTTCCCTCCTCTACGATCTCTTTGGGATATAGGCCCAGTAGAAACACTGCTGGGTCAAAGGGTATGCACAGTTTGACAACTTTTTGAGCATAGCTCCAAATTGCTCTCCAGAATGGTTGGATCCGTTCACAGTTCCACCAACAATGTATCAGTGTCCCAGTTTTCCCACATCCCCTCCAACATTCATCGTTATCTTTTCCTGTCATTTTAGCCAATCTGACAGGTGTGTAGTGGTACCTCAGAGTTGTCTTAATTTGCACTTCTCTGATCAATAGTGATTTGGAGCAACTTTTCATATGACTAGAGATGGTTTTAATTTCCTCACCTGAAAATTGTCTGTTCATATCCCTTGACCACTTATCTATTGAAGAGTGGCTTGAATTCTTATATATATGAGACAATTCTCTATATATTTTAGAAATGAGGCCTTTATCAGAACCATTAAATGTAAAGATGATTTCCCAATTTGATGCTTCCCTCCTAATCTTGTCTGCATTAGTTTTATTTGTACAGAAACTTTTTAACTTAATATAATCAAAATTATCCATCTGGTGTTCAATTAGGAGTTCCAGGTCTTCTTTGGACATAAATTTATTCCATCTCCACAGGTCTGAGAGATAAACTATATTACATTCCTCTAACTTGCTTACAAAGTCCCTCTTTATATCTAAATCATGAACCCATTTAGATCTTATCTTGGTATGTGGTGTTAGGTATGGGTCAAGCCCTAATTTCTTCCACACTAGTTTCCAATTTTCCCAGCAGTTTTTGCCGAATAGTGAGTATTTATCCCAAAAGCTGGGGTCTTTGGGTTTATCGAACACTAAATTGTTAAGGTTATTGCCTAGGTTGTCCTGATAACCTATCCTGTGCCACTGATCGACTGCTCTATTTCTTAGCCAGTACCAAACGGTTTTGATGACCGCTCCTTTATAATATAGTTGTAGATCTGGTACAGCAAGGCCACCTTCATCTGCCTTTTTTTCATTAATCCCCTTGAAATCCTTGACCTTTTGTTCTTCCAAATGAACTTTGCTACTATTTTTTCTAGATCTGTAAAATAATTTCTTGGGAGTTTGATTGGTATGGCACTAAATAAGTAGATTAGTTTGGGTAGTATTGTCATTTTTATTATGTTCGCTCTGCCTACCCATAAGCACTTAATATTTTTCCAGTTGATTAGGTCTGATTTTATTTGTGTGGAAAGTGTTTTGTAGTTTAGTTTGTATAGTTTCTGACTTATCCTTTGCTGATAGATTCCCAAATATTTTATCCTGTCATCTGCTATTTGGAATGGAATTTCTTTTTGTATCTCTTGCTGCTGAACTTTGTTGGTAATATATAAAAATGCTGATGATTTATGTGGATTAATTTTGAATCCTGCCACTTTGCTAAAGTTGTGAATTGTTTCTAGTAGTTTTTTAGTTGAGTCTCTAGAGTTCTCTAAGTATACCATCATGTCATCTGCAAAGAGTGATAATTTGGTTTCTTCATTACCTACTCTGATTCCTTTTATCTCTTTTTCTTCTCTTATTGCTAAAGCTAACATTTCTAATACAATATTAAATAGTAATGGTGACAGTGGGCAGCCTTGTTTCACTCCTGATTTTATTGGGAATGGTTTTAGTTTGTCTCCATTACATATGATGCTTGCTGATGGTTTTAAATAGATGCTACTGATCATTTTAAGGAAAAGCCCATTTATTCCTATACTCTCTAGTGT
>JAJPUD010035369.1:0-10342 GCA_023553655.1 Myrmecobius fasciatus | reverse complement strand
AATCAAAACTTCAGAAATTCGAAGAGTTACATTTGTTTGATTGTTTCACTCTGCCCTAATCCTGCCTCCACCAGGCTGCCAAAAGGATGTTCCTTAAAGCCCAGAAGTGATGGTGGTACACCGCTTTGTTTCCCTAAACTCCAGAGGCTCCTGCTTACCAGCCTTATCACCTCTAGAGTCAAATGAATACTTCTCTTTTTAAGATGTGTGTCAACCACAGATTCCAACCTCCCTTACCAACTTATTTTTCCTTATTTTCTTAGAGGCTCTCTGTCTCTGTTTTTCATTATGTGAGTGGTGCTTCTGTCCCCGTTTCTGTCTTCCTCCCTCTCCCTCCTCCTCCCTCTCCTTCTCACTTTCCCTTTCCCTCTCCTTCTCCCTCCCCTCCCTTTCTCTTTCCCCTCCCTTCCCCCTCTGTCTCTCTCCCTTCCTCCTCCCTCTCTCTGTCTCTCTCCCACCCTCCTCCCCGTCTCTCTCCCTCTCTTTCTCCCTGTTTCTCTGTCTCTCTATCTGTTTCTCTCTCTCCTTCCCTTCCCCCTCCCTCCTCCCTTTCTCTGTCCCTCTCCTCCCCCTCTTTCCCTCTCTTCCTCCCTCCTGCCCCCCCTCAATCCACCAAAGACACCCCACATCCTGCCTTTTCTATCACTTTCCCCACCCTCACTGGCATGTCTACTCTCTTCAATGGTTTTTAGACTCTGGTTTTCTTCTAAGCTCAGCTGGTAGCCCCCCTTGACATAATCTATAAACTGATTCCTCTTAGCTGCCAGTGCCTCCCCCCAGAAATCCCCAAGTGCTCATTTTTGTAGACATCTATTTTGTGGGAGGCAGCTGAAATCCAGGAAGATCTGGGCTCCTAATGGGGTGCTGGCTGTGAGACTTTGGAAGAGTTTCTTCATGTTAAATGCTGAGAAGGGGCTGATTCTCACCGGTAGAGAGAGCCTCCACACCAGTGTCATTTTGTAAGTATTCCGTTATGGACATGTCTTCCTTTGTTGGAAAGGATTGCTTTATTTAAGTCCTTGTCCAGGGACCCAGCACAATGCCAGGTGCATGTTATATAGTTTGGTTTATTAGTCATAATTCTGTTGTTCAGTCATTATCAATTCTTTGTGACCTCATTTGGGATTTTCTTGGCACAGATATTAGAGCATTTTACCATTTCCTTCTCCAGCTCATTTTACAAATGAGGAAACCAAGGCAAACAGGATCAAGTGACTTAACCCAGAGTCATACAGCTAGGAAATGTCCAAGGTCAGTTTTGAATTTAAGTCCTCTTGACTCTTGGCCAGCCACTCTTTCCACTGTGTCACTTAGCTGTCCCACCTGGCACATAGTAGAGATTAATAAATCATTGATTGATTATTTTAGGTCAGGCTATTTAAAGGATTAGAGTAGAACTAGAATGGAAATAGGATCCTGCATCATATTGACTTAGAAAACCACAAAAGAACATTATCTAGCCTGTATTAATTTTTTTTTATTTATTTTGTTCGTCATTTCCCAGTTGCATCTTAATCTAGTTAAAGCTGAGAGTATGGAGCCCTGAGGCAGCCCGTTTGACACCTCTGCTTTAAAGGACTCCAAAGAATAAGTTTTATGGGAACTAGTAAAACTCTTTAGGCTGATGATGGCATTAGTTAAGTACATATGCTCTGGCCTAAGATAAATCAGGTTTGGATTACACTTCCATTGTCAAGGTTAGTCATCCATAAGTTTATGTAAAGCTTGATTAGAAGTGCTGGCAGGGAAGGTGTTGATTGAAGCTTAAGTTTGGGATTTGTGAAATACAGTCCTTTGCGAAATTCATTTGTACTTAGGGAAATTTTGTATAATAGAATTTAATTATATTTGCCCCTAAGGTAGAAAGGTGGAAATCAAAGCATATATTAATTTTTTTCTTGTCCACTAATGCCCCAAAGCAAGAACATATTTCTTACTTAAAAGGAGTAGACTTGAAGATAGAAATAATCATTATTCCAAACAAAAAAAAAAAAAAAGGAAGTGGGGGGAGATCTTATCTTCCCTGCTTTCCTCAGTCCATAGTTGATCTTTCATCTTGCTAAGTAGAGAAATGGGTCTTTGTATCAAGTGCAAAATGTATGTTAAAGACCCTTTGATGAAATCTGTATCATTTGTATCACCTCAACATAAAGTACACAACCATCCTTAAGCATTTAAAACTACCAGTACCACTATCTCTAACTTGAAATAAACAAAATTAATGGAATCTTGTCCCCTGGAGAGAAAGCTTTTCTGCTCTATGGTCTGTGAGGGGTTATGGAATACTTACAAAGTCATTAGAGCAAAGTTTTAAAAACCTGAACCTCTCTCCTTTGGCACCTGTAAGTAATTCATTGTTTGTTCTTCTTATCCCAAACAAAGGGTAATTATTTGCATTAGTAATAACCCTCTGTTAAATGTGTTGACAATGCATTTCATTTTAAATGGCCCTAAATGGCTCTCTGCTTCTAAGGCCACCTGGCCTGTTGAAGACAAGATGGCCTACAAATGTCCTGCTCATATTCATAGAAAAATTGCCTTAGCAAATAAAGAGTCCTTGTAGTCAGTAAGAATATTAAAAAAAAAATTGTATTTTTTCCAATGACCCATTGGAACCTGAGTCCTCCAAGATGGAGCTACCAAAGTACAATTCCCACAAGGTCCAAACAGTGGGAAAACATCAGCTTTAGTAAGAGTTGAGAATGAGTGATGGAAGGCCCTGTCTTGATAAAGTTCAGAGAGCCTCATCATCTGGCCACAATATGATCATTTCTTTTTTGCTACAACAGCCCCCAAATTCCAGTTATCAAAGTTGTTGCCAACCAAGGCCCTATTAGTCCTGTGATAGGGCAAACCCACCTCAGAGTTATTGTGGGAGCATCCTAAAGGAAAAGTGATCTATATTTTTTCTACTTAAAGGGCATTCAGCTGGGTCTTTTCATTTAAGGTGGAACAGCCAATATTTTTTATTTTTCTTTGTTTTGGTAAAGGTTCAAGGATCCTAAAGAATTTTATAACTGTCTGTTTTTTGACCTTTAGTTTAATAGGTGGATTTTGGACTTTTTTTTGTTTTTTAAGAGTTGGAATTGAGAAAAAGTTGTCACAATTCAGTAGATCTACAACTTACAGATATACAATGAATACCCTTATGGACATGTGAATCTTAACAAGTTGGCTTCTTGAGGGTGCTAGTTAAATAAATTCTTAACTGGGTAGCATATCCTGTTAATGGTTAACTTTTGTTGTAAGCTTCTGCAGCCCAGTGTATTCAGAATTAGTTTATCATTACCTTTAACTACTGCCTTTTATGGGTTGGAAGAAACTCTCCAAACTTCATCTGCATTTGCTCGGGGGCAGTTTGGTGACATTTGAAAGATACAGACCCAATGAAGTAAGCATTTTATGGGCATTTGATGAATTGGAGGCCACAGTTGGCAAACCTCTCTAAGATTTCATTAAGGATTCTTAACTTTTTAGGGTGTCTCATAATTAAAACTCTCGTTCTTTGCATCTCTATTTAATTTCTTGACACTTTTTGCCATTCTCTTGACAGTGACTAAAAAAGATAGAGCTGAGAAAGGGGAATGGTTTGGGAGTCAGAAGACTTGTATTCAAATCCCAGCTCTGCCAGTTCTGCTCCTATGATCTTGGGCAGAGGGTTTCACTTTGGACCTCATTTGTAATGTGGTAGATCTTCCCTGTCTTCCTTCCTATTGCAAGTCCCACCTGTTGGAAGAAGTCAAATTTCCCAGTCCTCCATAGTCTTAGTGCCTGAGACTGCTACCCAGTTTATGCTGTATATATCATTTGTTCATAATTGTTTTGATGTTGGGATGTTGGAACATTGAAATATCTTCCCCCATTTGTCTATAAGCTTCTTGATAACAGAAGCTGTTTTTTTGTTTGTTTGGTTTTTTGCCTTTCTTTGTATCCACAGCTCTTAGCACAATGTCTGACACATAGAAGGCATTTAATAAATGTTAGCTGCCCTACTGACTGACCTGAAGTCTTTTTCCTTGTTCTAATTATGTGATCTATAATCTAGGTAAACTGTATTAGTCAGTAAACACACTTTAGGCACCTACTGTGTGCCTTGTAATAATAACTTGCATTTGCTTCATGTTTTATTATTATTGCAAAGGCTTTTCATCTATTCTCTTCAATGAGCCTTGAAACAATTCTGTGAGAGAGGAATTCTGAGCTTTTATCTTCATTTTACAGATGCACTGAAGCTCAAAGGAGTGACATAATTTGGCTAAGGTTCCTAGAGTGAATAATAATAATTGAGCCCCCATTTTACGGCAAGTCTTAGACTCCAAATCTGGTTCTGTATGTAGAGTGAAGTTAGGAAGACATAAGTTCAAATCTGGATTTAAACATTTACTAGCTATGTGATCTTAGGGAAGTCACCTGATTGTGGTTTATCTCTATTTCTTCGGGGACAACAGCAGCACGTACCTTCACAAATTGAGAGGATCAAATAAGTTATTTGTAAAATTCTTAGCATATTACCTAGTATACAATAGGTGCCATATAAATGCTTCTTTTTCTGCACCCCCCCCCACACACACACACTTGCCATGTTTTTGACTCTTTTTAGACCGAGGTCACTTTGCTTGGTGTTTGAGAGTCCCAGAATTCTTCCTTGAAGTTCTGTGTCATCCAGGATCCTCAGACATAAAACTCAGAAGTCTAATTCTCATTCTAGTTGAATTATCTGGGATTTTCTCCTTGTAGAACAAGCAGTAACAAGTAATGATTTCACCTTGAGGAAGGGGAATGGCTACAGTGTTGCCAAGGATTGTGGATTGTGGGAAAGACAGTTAAGTGCAAAGGACAGTCCCATTCTCAACTGCCAGTGAAGTTGTCAGAGGAAAGGGCTTTTCTATCCCTGCAGAGATTAGAAAGGGATTGCCCTCCTCCTCCCCATGCCCCCTCCTTCCCATACTCCCTCCTTCTCTTGCCCCTTCCTCCCCATGCTCCCACCTCCCCATATCCCTTCCTTCCCAAACTCCCTCTTCCCCATATTCCCTCAAGGGTGATAGAAGTCTGGGGAAGGAGCTTGATGAGGAATCCACAGGCACACTGCTACAGGTGAGGTGAATGGTCTGTGCACCATGTGGAGTTGTTCAGAGGGGAAAAAAAAAAGCAAACCTCCTGGGAAGAAAATGCACCCTCAGGAGGTTGACATCCTAGTGCAAAACTCTGATGGACCCACCCTAGTTAAAACTCTGCATATCCTGGCTGGTCTATCTCACCTAGCACCCCAGTTTCTCATTTGCTGCCAGTCTGAAGTTAAAGCAAGACATTCATAAAACTGTTCTGAGAAGGCTCACTTTCCCCTCTACTCGATTCCTTTTCTGTAGCTAAATTATTTCTTTAAAAAACATTCCAACCTGAGTAGTTGACAATTTAGTGTAAAAAGGAAATTCATTTTGTAGGACTTGACTTTTTTATGGATGAGAAATTGTTGGCTGCCTGGCCATAAGTCTGACTTTTACCCTGTTTGCTGGAGTTTTAATGGCTAATTATGTGAAAGCTTTTCGCCTCCTCCAAAGTTTCCAAAAGAGACTGTCTGGGTCTTATTTACTGTGTGAGTGGCGATAAGTAAATTATGCCAAATTGAGGTAAGTTCACATGGCATTCAGTATTTCTTTGTCAAAGAGAAAGAGTTGACTGATGCTGCTATTTGGTGCTTGTTTATAGAAAAAACAAATGGTGGACCAAATCTTAAATTATCTTGTGATTCAATTAAATGCCTTCTAGGGGCTTGCTGTTCTCAGGATATCGTTCATGTAAATATGAACAGTTGTTAAAGGGGTTTGGGCTTCTGGGAGTCTATCCACTGGGCCTTTTCCATTAAGGGTTTATGAAACTTGCTAAAGAGCATTTTATCGAAGCAAGACAAATATTTATTAACAATTCAGAATCATCTATTCTTAAATGTATGGTACATTCATAGGGATGTTTTAATAGTGAAGTCCAGGTGTTTCCTGTCTGACTTGGAAATGGTTTAACTTCTAGGAGGCTTGCTAACCTGACCTCCCTAGTGAGCAGGGAAGAAATACCTGGCTTCAGATCTAATGCATCAACTAGTTAAACGGAGTTAAAGGAGTTAGATGAGGAGCATCCTGGGAAAATGTGAACATGTGACTTATGGACTATTATAGTCATTGCTTGACTTTGAAAACAAGTTTCTTTACAAGAGGGTTGTCTTACATCTTCCAAACACACAGCCCTGGATCTCAAACATATTCTTGTTAATCATGGATTAACTTTCTGGTGCATAAAGCTTCTGTGTTGTTGACATCCCTGGTTTCTGTGAAATAGAAATATTATGTATTCTCCCAGATGATTGGAACTAGTTAGTGTAAATAAAGGCTTTTCTGATTTAACTGTCAAGCCAAGGGGGGGGGGGAGGGAAGCACCACTCTTCTAGCATCTTTTAAATTGAATACAATGAGGTGTCTGTTTTAAATGAAACAGCAAATCCTGGCTCCAAATGTGTGGATTTATTTTCCACTTGCAAGCACAAGCTGCTTTTCCTCCTTCCCATTCTTGTCTTTGCTGATGACTCTAGTTTTACAGTTAGGGTTTTTTTTTTTACAAATGGCCTCATCCATATTTATTTTATTGGGATTCTGTGTCTTGGTTGTGCTCTCTCCACAAGACCTGTCATGGGCAGCTCATCCTTCTCCCCACAATGTTCAGGGACCAACCATCCTCTGCAAATGCTGTACAATCCAAGGACAGAAAACATCTTGGGCAGATTTGTTGAAACACACAACAAAACAAACTCCAAGACCAATCCAACAGACAGATACACAACCAAAGCAGTGTGTGCTCTGTGTTGTGCCCCCAGTGTGGCTTGAGTTGGTGTCTGGCAGGTTGCCAAGATAGGGCATACAGTATGTGCTGTGAAGGGAGACTTGAACTGAGCCATCTCCTGCTAGAAGCAGAAGATTCTGATCTAAGTAAAAGGAAAAGCTGGATGTTGAGAGCCTGTCTCCCAACAGTAGCCCGGGGCATGGTGCCATCCTTTTGGACCATCCTACAGGCCAGAACTAGGTAAATTTAAGAGTTTCTTAATTGTTTTATCTATCACTGAGTTTGAAAGAGCCAACTAATACAATCCACAGCTGAGAAAGAAATCCCCATCACAGTATACTCAAAGTAATCTTTCTGGCCCTAGAGTCAGGAAAAGATGAGTTCAAATCCCATCTTAGACATTTACTAGCTGAGACCCTGAGAGACCTCAGTTTCCCCATTTGTCGAATGAGGGTAAGAATAGTACTCAACTCCCAGGCTTGTGACAATGAAATGAAATAAGATCAGCTAGCACTGGCTAGCCAGTCTTAGAGACAAGAAAACTCATCTTCCTGAGCTCCTCTGGCCCCAGACACTTACTATCTGTAGGACTATGGGCAAGTCACTTCCCCTGTTGTTTCAGTTTCCTCTTTATTAAAAAATTAGCTGGAGAAGGAAATGGCAAACCTCTCCAGTATCTCTGCCAAGAACACCCCACAAAGTCAACATGAATGAAAATGAATAAATGATATTTGTAAAGCACTTTGTAAATCTTAAAGTACTATATAAGTGCTAGCTTCTCTTATTCTTCATCTTCCAATTCTTCTTCCTCCTCCTTCTCTTCCTATTATTACTGCTACTATTACTATTACTACTACTACTACTGCTACTACTACTATTATTACTACCACCACCACCACCACCACCACCACCACCACCACCACCACCACCACTACAGTTTTCCCAATGAAATACAACTGTCTCCAGAACTGAGGTTTGGATGTTTTTTAAACCTAATTTCTGCCAATAGCAATAACCCTTATATCCATAAAACCTTTCAACCACATATGGAACTTACACCTTTTCCCCTGTGAAACAGAGACCACAAAAATTGTGGATAGAAGGCAGGAGAAATAAAGCAAAGATCCTAGTTAATCCATAAACTGGATAATTGTGCAGTTGGTTAAAATAATAGGATTGTGGAAAGAGCTTTGGATGTAGTCAGAGGTCTTGGGTTCAGATTCTCATGTTCGTTATTCCCACTTGACATTAGACAAGTTATTAATTTTTAAATTCAGATTTAAATTCTATGCATGATTCCCAGTGGTTTTTGTTCCAGGATCAACTTTCAACAACAACCATAAAATGTATTGTGAGACCCCAACGTAATTTAGTACTCTATTCATAATAACTCTTTTAGATTTATTCTTTAGGTCCTTAAAATCGAAATGCAATGACAACTTTGGCTCAGCAAAATTCATGATAGTGAATTTCTGCAGAAACAAACCTGTATTGTTTCATCTATGCATTTCTTTGTTGTCACAGAGAGGGAAAAAATTCCAATATAACTAGGCAGTTACATTACTACTTAAGACACTATTAAAGGATTTTTTTTTGCAAAACCACTTACTAAGATCCATTGGACTTTATCATTGGTTCTTGATTAATTTTGAGGTGTCCTATAGGAGAGAGGGACATGCATGGAGATTGCAAATGGGAGTTTGTAAAATTTATAGACTTGCATGTTCTTGCAAAAACAAGTTGAAGTCCCTTTCAATTTTATTCCTTTTTTCTTCTTATTCTTTTTTTTTTACTTTTTCCTGAGGCAATTGGGGTTAAGTGACTTTCCCAGGGTCGCACAACTAGGGAATGTTAAGAGTCTGAGGTCATATTTGAACTCAGGTCCTCCTGACTTCAGGGCTGGTGCTCTATCCACTGCACCACCTAGCTGCCCCCCTTTCAATTTTATTCAATTCAAGCATAACCAGAAATAGCCTCTGAGAACTTCAAAACTAGATCAGTTCTCAGGTTTCTTCTAGTTTGTAATCTGTGAGCCTAGGATCCTAATAGTCAAAATGTTTTTCATCCACAGTAAATGTTTGTTTTACTGCTTAGTATTAAAAATCTCCTCTCCCTCTCCCTCTCCCTCTCCCTCTCCCTCTCCCTCTCCCTCTCCCTCTCCCTCTCCCTCTCCCTCTCCTCTTCGTCTCTGTGTCTCTGTGTCTCTTTCTCTTTCTCTCTTTTTTTGTCCTCTCTGCCTCCATCACCTCTTTCTCCAATCTAATGTCTCTTCCTCTTGTTTTTTTTGTATTAAGTATGTATGTGTTTTAAAGATAGCACAACAAATATCGTATTTAAATATAACCAAATGTTTCACAGATTTGTAACTATTACTTTGAGAAAGAAGTGGTGCTCAAGCTTTTCTCAGGTGGGCACTTTGGCAAAGTTTGCCCATGCATAATGGAAGGAGAGGTTGCCTGGGTACCATGATTCAAGCCGGAAGTTCAGTCCTATTTACTCAAACTTCTTTGGCCAGTAGTATTTCTACAATCAAAACAAAGTTACCACCACTTGGACTGGCGTTCTTTGAATCACTAGCACAGGCAAATTAATGCAGTGTTTTCAGTTAAGAGGCTCAAAAACACTAAAGGAAAATGTTTTCAAACAAAATGAGGCTATGTAGACAGCCATTTTGTTTTTCAGCCCAGGGAACTCTGTTGACTTGTCTGATCAAATTTGCAGATGCCACAAAGTTGGGAGGGATTGCTAATGTGCTAGATGCCAGATCCAAAAAAAGATCAGTTGGGCTGCATCTAATAAGATGAAATCCAATAGGGATCCCTGTTAAGTTCTGGTCTTCTAAAGTTTATTTTTTAAATCCTAGTACAAGCTGGGACTATGGGGCACAGCTACAAAGTGAGAAAAAGTCTTTAGTGGATTGTATGCTTGAAATGAGTCAGCAATGAGATGTTGCAGTTAGGAAAGCTAATGTGATATTGGAAGGTCACAGTAAGAGAAGACAGAAATAATAACCCTTTTGTAGCCTTCCCTAATCAGACCAGTTCTATTGGTTGGAGTGTTCTGTTGGGTTCATTTCTGGACACAGAAGGCAGAAGTGCAGAAAGGTGAAGGACCAGAACTTCCATGTAAGGATGGATTGAAGGAACAAACATCTGGATTAATTGGAATCTTTGAGCTTTGCAAAGCACTTTACATAAATGATTGAACCCCGTGAGATGAATGTGGTTATGGTCTACTCCAGTCTATCCTCCAAACAGCTGCCAAAATGATTTTGCTAAAGCCCAGATCTGACTCCCTAAACTCCCTGACTCCCCATTACCATTAGGACCAAATATCAGCTTCTCAGTTTGACTTTGAGACCATTTACCACCTGGCCCCTCCCAGCTTTCTCGCTTCATTACATGCTACTATCCATCTTGTGCCTTATAGTCCAGGCAATCTGGACTTCTTCCAGTCCCTCATTCACTACACTTGTTCACTCTCTTTCAGTCTTTGCCCTGGCGGACTCCATCTC
>JAJPUD010035367.1:0-10342 GCA_023553655.1 Myrmecobius fasciatus | reverse complement strand
CCCCCTAGTAAAAATAAAATTCTCAAGAGTCCTTTCCTTTTTACCTTTTTATGCATCTCTTGAGTTCTGTGTTTGGATGTCGAATTTTTTGTTCAGATCTGGTCTTTTCATTAGAAATAGATGAAATTCACCTATATCATTGAATGACCATATTCTTCCCTGGAGGATAATGCTCATTCTAGCTGGATAGCTTATTCTTGGCTGTAATCCAAGTTCCTTTTCCCTTAGGAATATCTTGTTCCAGGCCTTTCTATCCTTCAATGCGGAGGCTGACAGACCCTGTGTGATTCTAATTATTGATTCTCGGTATTTGAATTGTTTCTTTCAAGCTGCTAGCAGAATCTTTTCCTTGGTGCTATAGTCCTTAAATTTAGCCACGATATTCCTTGGGGTTTTAATTTTGGGGTCTCTTTCAGGAGGTGATCGGTGAATTCTTTCAGTGGTGATTTTTGTAAAATCTCAGGGCAGTTTTCTTTCAGGATTTCCTGGAAGATAGTGTTTAGATTCTTTTTTTTCATTATGACTTTCAGGAAGTCCAATAATCCTTAGATTGGCTCTCCTAGATATATTTTCCAAGTCAGTTGTTTTTCCTAGGAAATATTTCACATTTTCTTCTAATTTTTCATTTTTTTTGTTTTTGTTTGACTGATTCTTGAAGTCTCATTGCGTCATTCACTTGCATTTGTTCAATTCTTATTTTTAAAGTGTTGTTTTCTTCAGTTACCTTTTTAAGTGCCTTTTGAAACTGGGCAATTTGTTCATTACACTCTTTTTCCACTTCACTAATTTTATTTTTCAATAAATTGGTGTCTTTATCATATCTCTTTCGGAGGGCTTCTTGCACTGACTTCAGTTTATTTTCCCATTTATCCTCCAGCTCTCTTTTGAGATTCTGTATGCAATCTTGCAGAAAGGCCTTTTGAAAAGGGGACCAGTGATGGTCCTCAATAACATCCTCTGAAGTTTTGTCTAAAGGAACCTCAGGATCGGGGTTCATGACTTCTTTGTCTTGATAAAAGCTGTCTATGTTGAGAGCTCTCTTTTGCTTCTTCATTTTTTTTTTTTTAGACAGCGTGTATATCTCTTTAAGGTATGGAGAAACGTTGGCTAAAGCTCTTTTCCCTGGGGCAATTTGGCGAATTAATTTAAGGTGCTGGGCCGGTGGGGGCTAGGACTAAGTCCGAATTACTCCTTAAACAAGGCAAGTCTGCCAGAACACCTGCCCCCAACCCGGGCAGAGTGTCCTGGGTGCCTCAGATAACTCCAGGTGTTTGGAGTTTGGAGTTTGGAGTTTGGAGTTTTTGCCACAATGAGGTGAGTCCCACCCTCACTTCTGGCCTACACCACTCTTTATCCCTCTGTCCAAGTTAGACAAACCTGATGTGAAGTTCTTCAGAGATATCAGCAAGCAGTGTCCAAATATTTCTGGATTCGTTGACTTGAAGATCAGTTCAGAGGCTTATTTTATTGTTGATTTGAGAGAAGATCGGAGGAGGGGCAGAGAGCCACGTTTTCAATCCACCATCTTGGCTCCGCCCCCCCTAAAGTCTGTATTCATCATTCTTACAAATAATTGAGTTCTACTGTATTTAATCTGTGATTACAATCTATGGAAGCAGCAGCATCTAGTGGGGAAGGATCATGGGATTAAAGATTTAGTTAGAAGAAACCACAGGTGTCATTCTGCCCAAAACCCTCTTCTGCAGGTGAAAGGAAACTGAAGTCTAGAAAGGGAAATAATTTATAAAACTTCTCATAGATAATAGTAGCAGAGCCAGCTTTTGAAACCAGGCCTGCTGATTGTGAAATGTGTTCTTTTCACTATTCTTTATTAGTGGGGCTTTGAATCAAGAAAATTGGGTTCAAATCATATTTTTGTTGTTTATTATCTGTGTATTCTGGACAGGTTATTTAAACTCTACTATTCATCAGGCAACTTCTAGGATTCACTGCCCACATTGCAGTAAAAGATGTGTAATCAAACAATTATGTAATATAACAGAAAAGACCATATCTTGTTCCAGCATTTTTCTTAGCTAACTATACTTATTTTCCCTGTTTTCCTTTACAAGTCAGTTTAGAACCCCACAAGATTTTTTCTGGTCATGCTAGTTGCTAATTTCTTTCCCTTTCAAAGGGACTTCCATTTATGCTGTATGTATCTTGTTTACTACTAAAATATTTAAATTTTATCTTTCCCATTAGAATGTATGTTTCCTGGAACAGAATCATCTGTCCAGTGCTTAGCAGAGTGACAAGTTCATAATATATGCTTAAAAATGCTTGTTGATTCATCTTGAAAGGGATCTTCATAAGTATGCAATTGACAATTGGTCACAGCCTTTGCCTGAAGACTGCTATACAGTAGTCATCTTTGGTAACCTGTTCTTCATTTGAATAGTTCCAATTGGCATATTTTTTTGCTCCCATTCATCCTAAAGTAGCCTCCATTCCGTTTAGCTTTCACCACAAAGGGTAGAAATAGTTTCTATCCCATTTTCTTTTTTCTTCCTTTTTTGAACTAACAAGAATGAATCTATTCCCTTCTTTCACACAGTAGCCCTTTAAATAATTAAAGCAACTGTCATCTCCCTTAGAATCTTAGTAGTTTCAATCATTCCTTGATTGTCATAGACTCAAGGCCTTTTATTTCCCCATCCTTTTTTGTCTTTGTGTAAGCAGTCTTCAACTTGTCAATGATCTTCTTAAAATCTGGCATTTAGCATAGAATACAATATCCCACAATATCTCGCCAGGGTAGACTGCAGAGAGACTATCATTTCCTTATTCCTGGAAGATGTTTTTTTTTACTATAACCCAAAATTGCATTATTAATTTCTTCAACAATCATATGCCTTTGTTAACTTGTATTGGGAATTCACTGATAATTGAAGGTTCCAAGACATAAGAGAGGGTAGATTTATGAATATTAGTTTGAATTTAATTCTATGATTTTTCACTGCAAGTACTTATATAACCTGGGCATGGAATCAAACCCAAGTTGGTAACACAGATGATAGAACACATCTCATCATCTCAGCTTTGTCTCCCTTGCAAGTCTGTGGTGATGGCAATGATAAAGATGTCTCTGGCAGGCAGATGCCCACTCTTTCCTTCTTGGGTAAATGAGAGAAATTTCACATTTTTCTGTACCTAACTTTCTTTCATCAGAACAAGTCTGACTAAGGTTTTATTTAATTTTGTTCTGTTGTAAATCTATTCCTTGCTTTATGAAAGCAATAGTAATATGGATAAATGACAATAATTGTTTTTATTCTTCTTGAATATCTAGTAGGTGAAAGATTTCAGTGACAAGAAAAATAATTTTTTGCTTTCTATCACTCTGTCTCATTTTTTAAATCTCTGTTTCTGATCTTTCTGGTTCCTTCCTATCTCTCTTTTTTTAATTTTTTATCTTTCTATGTACATGTGTCTTTGTCTCTCTGTCTCTGTTGCTTTCCATCTCTCCCCCTCTAGGGCTCTCTTTCTTTCTCTCTTTCCCTCTCTACTTTTTTCACTCTCTCCTTGGCTATGTCTCTTTGTCTCTCTTTCTTTCCCTCTCCAGAAGATTTCCATTTCATTAATTCTTTAAACCTCATCAATGTATATAAATATATAGATATGAGGAAGCATACATATCCATACTCATAAATCCCCTAAATAAAAAAAAAATCTTTATATAGATTGTTTCCTTTGAGAAAACATGGTCAATAAAGAAAACAAAATTTTAAAATAAAATAAAATATACTTAAGAAAGCTGGAGTGAAAAATGTAAGAAGTGAGAGGAAGTGGTGTCATTGTCACACATGGCAGACAATGATAGCCAAAACCATTTTGTACTTGCTTTTAACAAGTTTACTCACTCATCATCTCAGCTTTATCTCTCTTACAAGTCTGTGGTCATGGCAGTGATAGAGATGTCAATGGAATGCAACTGCTCACATCTTTCCTCTGATATCTATCTTACATCTTGGGTAAAGCTAGGCTACAATAACTTGAGTAGAATAGAGTTGATGGTCTTATATTAAGACCATATGAATATTATGGATAAAACTTTTTAAATTATAAACCTCTAAACCTTTAATTCTCTGACTGTTCCTATCTCTTCTGTCTCCTTCTTATTACTTTTTTCTACATACTTTCTAATACAGTCATCTCTGAACGGGCTTCCACATTACCTTTCTAAGCCTTTTGTCTGTATTTTGTCCATATTTGGAATTTTCTCCATCCTCATTTCCACCTCCAATTTTCCTTCAAGGCCCACTTGAAATTCTATCTTTTGCAAAGGGCATTAACTACTAATGCCTTTCCCTCTCAGAGTACTTTTAATTTTTGTCTGAGATATGTATATAATATATGTATATGTATATACATACATATATATATATATATATATATATACAAGTATATATGTGTATGTGTATGCATACATGTGTGTGTATGTATGATGTCATGGTCTTCTTAGAGAATGTACAAATAACAACTATGGTGTTTGAATGTGTTTGTGTTTGTATGTGTGTATGTGTATTATATGTAGTGATGTGAGAAACTTGAGGTTAAGGTATTCCCCTTTTATATCCCCAGTGTTTAATGTAGTGTTCAGTGCATATTAAGTGCTTAGAAAAATCAATTCTCTCTGACTAACACACTCAATCTATAAACAGTAAGGATATTAAGTAAACATTACATTCTAATCAGATGAGTTAGTTCCAATTGTTCTTACTTTATTTTAAAAGTAAATGATATAATTAACATGTAGTGGATATCCTGCCATCTAGGGGAGGGGTGGGGAGTTGGGGGGAAAACTTTGTAACAGAAAGCTATGTAAGGGCTAATGTTGAAGAATTACCCATACATATGTTTTTGCAAATAAAATAAAATTTCAAAAAATGATAGTTCAATGCATTAAACAGTGAATTTAAATGGCAATAATGCATACAGTATCTATTTTGTTCAAATGAGAAGAATGATCTAGTTCCTTAAGCCATCAATGAAAAGAAATACTCATAATTTGCTACATTCTGAACAGAATTCATTACCTCATAGTTGATTACTTCATAATACAATATAATTATTATATATAATGTATATTAAAACACGATCTTAAAATGTTCAACAAAACTCCTTTAAACTTTTTATTTGCAACATTTTTTTTCTGCAAGTGAAAAACAAAGAAGCACAATAAATAAGAATATGGTTAGACAAGTAGTAGACAATGACTTTTTTTCTGGGCTAGGTTTTTCTCTCTGTGTCATCTTCACCCCATCTCAAAGTTATGTATATGAGAGAATAAAATACACTGAAGAAGATATTTGAAAACTGGAGAATTTCAGACTCAAGCTAATTAGTAATTAACATGTTCTCCTTTTTACTCAAAGACAACAAAAATAACATAACTATATTGGGGTCAAAGTACACTAATTCCAACTGTTGCTGATCAAACTGGTTGGGCAGAAACAATTCATAAACATATATAATTGCTAGATCATAGCATTCATACATGTGTATATCTATATAGTTGGTTGGTATTTATTTGCCTTGTATATATCAACATATACATATATAATATACATACATATACCAAGTTAGAAATAGAGTCGGGGACAGAGAAATACAGAGAGATGGGTTGGTGTCCTTGAAGAGGACAAAATGGCATTACTGTGTTCGAGTAAAGTTACACTATTCAATTATGGCTGATCAGACTAAGAAACTTGGAAAGCTCTACCATTGGTTAGGCAAAAATAGTCCATAAGATTATTTGGAGTACAGATGTCTCTAAATTAGAATAGCCCACATTTTTCTTTTGAACTACTGCAGTTCTTCTTTGATCAAAGAGCACAGCATCTTCTTTGATGTGGACACATTTAGATGATACTATTTCTTATGTTTCACAATCAATTTAAAAGAGAACTTAAAAATATCCTTGTATTGTTTCATCTGATCACCATATGAGTTCCTGCCTTATGTGAGTTCTTTGTAAATAATCTTATAGGCAAACATACTTTTGGCATTTGAACAATGTGGTGAGACCACTGGTGTTGTGCTTTCTTCAATAGAGTTTTAATTTTTGACAATTCAGCTAGATAAAGGAGTTCAGTGTTAATTTATCTTGGCAAATGATCTTCAGAATCTTTCTAGTCAATGCAAATGGACGCAATTCAGTTTCCTGAAGTGTCACTGGTACACTGTCCAGATTTCACAGAAATACAATAGTGAAGTCAGAATAATCTGTACATCATCAGTTTGGTAGGGGGTCTAATGACCATTCTCTTTTATATTTTCCTTGAGACCCTCTCAAATACTAAGCTAGACCTATAAACACATGTGTCAATCTCATAATCTTATGTGCAAATCTCTGGAAAGTGTACTGCCAAAGCAACTGACCTTATCCACAGTAATTACAATTTCTTCATTTGCTGTAATCAATGGTTCCACTGGCTGGTAAAAGAACCTATGTTTTCTTGGTTTTAATTGCTAGGCCAAAATTAAGACAAGCAGCAGAAAACTGATCCATACTTTGTTGCTTCTTATCCTTAGAGGCTGCATTGAGTATACAATCATCTGTGTATAAAAAGTTGGGTACAAACTTTCCCTGTACTTCAGTTTTGATTTGTAGCTTTTTCAAGTTAATTTACTATAGTGTGGTACATACTTTGATGCCTCTGACAGCATCAATGCAAATCTCATATTAAAAAGCATGGGAGAACACACATAGTCCTGCTTTACTCCACTGTTGACGGGATAAACATGAAACCATTGTCATTATCTAGAATACAGGCCAGCATATCAACATAAAACTAACAAATGATATTGATTAAGTTTTCCGAACAAATTTGACATAATTTTCCATACACTCTCATGACTGACAATGAGAACTTGATCTGATCAAAAGACATTACAGATAGACCTCTGTTCTGCTATTGGCATTTCTCCTGGACTTGTTGGGAAGCAAACACAAAATTTGTCATTTTTCAGCCCTTTCTAAAGCCAGATCAGTCTATTGTGAAGAACTCTGGGAATAATTTTTGCCAGCAATAACTAAGAGAGAGACCCTCCTTGATTGTCAAAGGATGATCTATTTTTTATATAGAGAAGTACATTGGACTCATGATTGAACTCCTAGAGATAATTTCCTCTTGTCATATAACCTGGCAAATTTATGTCAATAATGGATCCACTCTTTTATAAATCTCAACTGGAACAGAAACAGCACCAAGTGCTTTGCCACACAAGAGAAGCCTAATGACTTTCAAAATCTGTTCTTCAGCTGGAAATTCGGCTAGGGAAATTGATTTCAACTTGAGGTATATGGTCAATGACTTTAATTGGTTAGTGACAATCTGGTGAAACTTTATGTAAATGATCCACCCATCCTTTCATGATCATTTTCTTATTACTTATTAATGTGGCTCCATCTGCATTGAGTAGGTGAGACACATCATAAATCTTTGGCCCATAAACAATCTTCAGAGAATCATGAAAGCTTTTTGGATTGTTATAAGACTGGATTTTATCTGCCTTCTTTTATGAAACCAAAATGTTTCATCTAAGTTTTGCTGCACTTTACTTTTGAGGGGGGTAAATAATGCCTTTTTAGAAAATGATGAACTATCTGTTACCAAACCTTGTGGAGTTCTTGTTTTTCATTTGTGAACTTCTGAATATCTTCATCATTTTCATCAAACCATTGTGATCTTTTCTAGTGTTCTGAACAAGAGGAGCAAATGAGGTGCTGTACAGCAAATCTTTGAAAACTGCCCACTCATTTTCTGCTCCACTATTGCCATACATGTGTTAGTTCAACTTTCTCTCAAATTAGCAAAGAAATGTTCATGCTCAGAGAAGTGATCTAATCTGTTGACATTAAAAGTTTTCTTGTAGTTATCTTGCCTTTGAGCTACTGGTTTTGCTGAATGGAAATATTTAGCTTGAATACAGTAAGTCTATTGCCTATTTAATACTGTGCACAACACATGTTCTTTGTCACTCTTACATCCTGTCTGTTCTTGCAATGTCATAGTATATTAAATGTCATTGTTTTCTGTGAGGGTACAACTATCAAATTTTATTGCATTTAGGTAAATGAAAATAGTATTGTTATGAGGTCATAAAATCACAATACTTCAGTAGTAAATGACTATTGCTGATGCTCTTTCCTAAATCATTGCTGGAAGAATCCCTTGACAAATATGATGGTCTATGCCAGCTACAATCTTAAAGTCAACTAGTATTATAAATTTGTTCCCTTTTAGTACATTGATGATGAGAATCTCCAGATCTTCATGAACTTTTTTTTTTACCTAATCAGTGTTCATCACAGTGGGAAAATATCCACTGATGATGGTAACATGATATTTTCCTGAAACAGATAATTGCATTATCATGACACTTTCATTCATTCCTTTTGAGAAATCTATGAGCCTGTTGAGTAGTTTTGGTTGCAAAATATTCCAGTTTCATATTGCTCCCCATCACTATACCTTTTTTAGAAAAAGGTATCTCCAGCTTCAATTTTGGTCAACTGTCCTTCATTTGTCAGTCCTGTTTCACTCAAGGCTGATATTTTAATGTGATATGTATTTAGTTTTCTCACAACAAGAGCTGTTCATGGTTAGGTCTGTTAGATTTTGTGTTGACTATAAATGTGCACACATTCCATGTACAAATATCGAGTGGAATAATCTTTGCAACAACTTTTGTACATGATTTGTTTTTAATGTTTGTGTGTGCATGTTTCTATTAGAAAATATTATCCCTGTCTGCTGTGGGTAGCAAGCTAGACTTGAGTGAAGCAGAATTTTTAGGGCAACTTTTCTAGTCCCTTATCTTAATCCAGGTGAATAGTAACATGAAGGCTGTCAAATCCCACTGCTGCTTTATTACACGGAGAACACAATCCCATGGCCTAGGCCATCTATCAGCAGGGTTGTGATTACAGCTCTAAATATATCCACCCCATTTTTTAGTCGCTTGTCCATCATTACAGAAATCTGAGACAAAAAAACCTAGGATGGTATATGTGACATCTTTTGACTCACACATACATTGGATTTATGTGAGGCAAAGTTGCAAAAAGTTCTCGGCCTCATTCTTTCTTCCAGAGTCATAGAATTCCAATGGCAAGAAAAAAATCAAGATGACTGATGATGGCTCATGATGCAGTAGATTTTCTTGGCACTTTCAGGGTTTTACCAAACTCTAAGCACTCCATAATACCTCCTTCAGTCGCTTTCATAGTCCTTGGAACAAATTGTTCTTATCTGCCCATCTTCACCTGCTTGGGGTAGACACCCCCCTAAATCACTGATTGATTTGAAACTTGTCAGGTTATCTTCTTGACAAAATACTTTGTTGAGGTGTGACCACTGCACAGGCTATAACTTCTTAGAGTTGGAGGCGAGAGTTAAGTGATTCAGGTGGACTACAAAGGGAGAAAACCTCCCTGAAAAGGGATCAACAGCCCTCACACCAAAAGTAATAGTCTTCCCTGAACACCCTAAAGGACCTCAAGAAGTTTAAGTAATTTTTCTAATGTTACAAAGCAAGTGAACAGTGTAATTAGCACTAGGAATCAAGTGAATAGTCTATAATCATGTTTTTTACATATACATGTATGTATATATATATACATATATAGATATAGATATATGTATGTATATACAAGTGCATGTGTGTTTTTTCTTTTGGTACATATACTCATATACTTTAAAAATAGTACTTTATGTAGTATGAAGTGTACATAATATGTGTATAGTGTAAATATAGTATACATAGTATAATTTATACAGAAAGTACAATTTTTATGGACTGGCAATAATGTCCAAATGCCAAAGTACATTTACTTAAAAGATTATTTTATGAACATCTCACACAAAGCAAGTATTTACATGGAAGTCAGAAGAAGCAATACAAGGGCACTCTCAAGGTCTTTCCAAAGAACTTGGAATTGCTTGTGAAACATGGCAGATATTGGTACAGGATTATCCAATATAGCATACCCGTATCAATGAAGGCATTTTACTCTATGAACAATGCAGAATTGCTAAAACATGAAATGCTCAAATTTAAAGGCATCTCCAATACAAACATTCATATGGACTATGTATTTAACAAGTTGTAGAAACTTTTAAGCTTTGATTTGTTTAATCATTTCACACTCAGATAAATTGTGATGTCATTTTTGTCCTTTTCAAGGACAGCAAAGAACCTCTGTCTCTGTCTCTCTCTGTATGTATGTATATGGATATGTTTATTTATACATGCCAATTGCATACTAATTATATATACTCTTACATACATGCATGCATATATACACATATTATGCCAGACAGTATATCAGTAT
>JAJPUD010035366.1:0-10343 GCA_023553655.1 Myrmecobius fasciatus | reverse complement strand
TTTCTTTCTTTCTTTCTTTCTTTCTTTCTTTCTTTCTTTCTTTCTTTTTATTTCCCCAATTACATATAAAAACAATTTTTGGTATTCATTTTTTTTCATTATAAGTATCAAATTCTATTCCTCCCTCCCTCCCTCATCTTCCCTTTCCCTAAGACAGTAAGTGATCTGATATAGGTTATACATATGCAAATCTTTTTCATATAAGTCATTTTGTGCAAGAAGACTTGGAAAAGAAAAAGGAAGGAAGGAAGGGAGAAAGGAAGGAAGGACAGAAGGAAAGAAGGAAGGAAGGAGAGAAGGAAGGAGGAAAGGAAGGGAGGAGGGAAGGAAAGCAAGAGGAGGGGAGGAAGAAAGAAAGGAGGGAGGGAAAGAGGGAAGAAAGGAGGAAGGGAGAGAGGGAAGAGGAAAGAGAAAGAAAGAAAGAAAGAAAAAAGAGGGAGGGAGTAAGGGAAGGAAAGGAGGAAGAAAAAGAAAGCATGGCCATCATAATTCTGTCTAAGAGGCCCAAATCTGGGTTGCTCTGGCTCCTTACCTTTAGCACTCAGAATCCCTAATTTCCTTGGAGTTGCACAAGAGGCACTGCCTTCCCCAGGAGTCTTTCCTGATCTCTCCTCCCACCCTCTCCCTCACTCTTAGTTGTAGCCCTACCTCCATCTTGGAGATATTTTATCTATATCTCTTTTTTTATCATATTGTATCTATATATTTATCTATACTTCATATCCACTTCCCTGTAGTCATAGGAGAAGGTAAATTCCGAAAGGATGGGAACTGTCTCCTCTATATATTTACTTACATAGGTTGTTTGTATCTCTGTATATTCCCAGTGCTAAGCGTGATTCCCAAACCAAAATAAATGTTCATGGAATTAAAACTGAGTTGCATTTATCCTGTGATTTCTTTAATAGAGAAGCTGAGCAGGGATGGGGTAACTAGTGAGTCCAGGACATCCCATTTCCACCTCTCCCATCAAAGAATTGAGTATTGGGGTACGTATGTAAAAGAATTAGGAGGTTCATGTCTCAGCCCCTCCTGGCTGAGAGCTTTAACAGTGTCAAAAGTCTTCATCAGAATCCTGTCTTGATGACTCTCAAGTAGCTAATGGTGGACTGCAGTGATGTGATGTCTCCCCAGGGAGGTGTACTCTGGGTAACTGGGGGAGGGGGAGAGTTAAGACAACAAAGGGCTCAGGAACAGCTTGGCAACCTGAAGGAAGCAGGGAATGCTGAGGAGCAGAGGGATTCTCATTCATCTGTGGACAGGAAGGTGGAAATTCTGGGACCACCCTGATGCCAAAACCCCAGAATCGGGCAGGAGATACTCCCAAAGCGGTATATTTTTGTGACAAGTTGATGACATCTTCAGTTTTCTTTTTTGACTCTCAAATGTTGAAAGCTAAAGAATCCCGTAATCATCAGTCAACTAATTAATCATTCAACGATATTTATTAAGTGAACCTTCCTCCCCCTTGGCACCCACTCGATAAAACCCTGCCTGAGTTTCAACCCAACGCTCTCTTTTTCCTATCATCTTAATTTGGACCCTGGATTTTGGAAGTGGAGCAATAAGGGGGAGGGGATCCCAAAAGCCAGAATGGTTGCCATTGGGATGTTAGCCAGACAGCCCAATCCCACTTCTGAAGAGTCTCCATGACCTAAAAGAAAGCTGAGTGATGATGACATGGAGCCCAATGGAAATGAATTTCATCTCCTTCCAATCAATGGGTTTCCAGGGAGCAGATCAAATTATCTTCTTTAATAGCCATAATTGGTGGGCTTACAGATCATATCTTTCAACAGACACTTCTGGTGGCCTCTTGTCCTCCTCTTCTCCCAACCCTGACCCTTCTGGGGATGAGATTGAAGACAGTTTGATAGTTTGTCAAAGGACTTTGACTTGTGGTCTCTGTTTGCCCGGCTACCTGTGAGCCATTGTTGGCAGGCCAGGAAGCTGGCCTTTGTCTCATGGGATTGACACAGCTGCACACTGGGTAAATAGACTCTGAGGTTGGGCTTTTGTTGGGGGGATTCTTTCAGATTAAAGCAGAAGAGAATTAGGTTGAAAAGGCTGAGCCAGGCCAGTCTTCAGAGAATGGAACTGAGTTGTCGAATTCTCCTCCGTGGAAGGAGCTGACTTTTCCTGGGACATTGCTTCCCATTACCCTTGGGGGTGATGTTTTTAGAGGTGCCTCAGGGGCTGCTGCAGGGAGGCATCCGGGCTTCAGACTACTCCCCTAAAGGCCCATTGTTGCCTGGACTTTGTCAGAAAGCTATGTCACTCCCCAAAGCTCTTAATTTACTCTTGTGTCCAAGCAAGTCTCAGACCTGCTGGCCATGGAAAGGACTGGGAGACAGCAAGAAAAACTCTTCCAAATGCATTTTCTGCCTGTTCCAGAAGCTGGAACCAACTATATACTACCATCTGTTCTCCCACAGAGAGAGAGCACCTAGAGTCTAAACCCAAGCTTCCTAACCTAGGGGACTCTATACAGGTCCCGTAACTGAATGTGGAGGTCAGGAATGATTTTTTTTTTTATCAGTTAATTAATCAGTTAATCAGATCCACTTACTGTAGATGTGATTTATATACCTATTTTATATACCTATGTACCCACGGTCATGTAAAGATTTCTCGGACAAAAAGGAGACAAGAGTGGGAAAAATTTAAAAAGCCCTGTCCTAACCATGAGCTTTGGACACTCTTTTCTTTCAGCTGGTGTGTGTGTGTGAGAGAGAGAGAGACAGAGAGACAGAAACAAGAGACAGAGAGACAGAGAGAGACAGAGACAGAGAGACAGAGTCAGAGACAGAGAAACAGAGACAGACTGAGACAGAGACATAGAGAAGAGAGAGACAGAGAGACAGAGTCAGAGACAGAGAAACAGAGACAGACTGAGACAGAGAGACAGAGATAGAGAGACAGAGTCAGAGACAGAGAAACAGAGACAGACTGAGACAGAGACATAGAGAAGAGAGAGACAGGGAGAGAGAGGGAGAGGGAGAAAGACAGGAAGAGGGAGAAAAAGAGAAGGAGGGGGAGAAAAGAAAGAGGGGGAGAGGAAGGGGAAAAGGAGAAGGGAGAGACAGAGGAAGAGACAAAGAAAATGAAAGAGAAGGAGAAGGAGAGAGAGAGAGGAAAGAGGGGGGAGAGGGAGAGAGAGGAAGAGAAAAAGTTAGAGAAGAGGAATGGACAGACAGATGTGGACACAAAGAGAGAGAGACAGAGTTCTTCCCTTCTCTTCCCAATACCTGGCTGGATGTCACTATGTACCCACTCATAAGTGTACGTGCACGCGCGCGCACACACACACACACACACACACGCTCTTTTTAAGTGTTTATAGACACATGGACACAGATCTACTCACTGTGCCCTTGGTGTTGGGCAGTAGGCAGAGAGCAGCCTTCCCAGATGGGGACAATATTACAAATAGAACACAGATTGGGTGGCCCCTCCTCTGCCCTGGGGCGGCTGTTTCTGCTGCTGGACAGTGGGGGCTGAGGGCAGCTACTCCCCCTGCCCCTCTCACTGTGGTCCTTTCTTCTTCCCCTTCTCACCCGTTGCCTCCTCAAGCTCGCCCTCCCAGAGAGGAACATCCTCTGGTTTCTGTTTTAGAAGACACAAAGGCACAAGTAGCTTTGGAGACAGACGGCAGCTCCACGGGAGAAAGATGCTCCCTTCCACCCTGGTGGGGTGAGCACACCGAGGTAGAGCCTGCCCCCATGGTGCTCAGACCAGCAGAGACATGAGAGACACGGGGACAGTCATCTCCAGACCAACACAGGGAGGGAGCGCCAACACAAGCCACGCCAGGGCTCTGGGGTAAAACCCTGGTCACTCTGCCCTAGTTGTGGCTCCAAGAAGATGTACATTCAACATCCCCTGAACCAGAAGTTGTCAGAAATGGAAGGCACCTCAGAGAGCATCCCATGTGCCAGGAGAGGGGCCTGAAGTCCAGCAGGGCTGGGGCCAGAACCCTGGAAGCCCCCATCCTAGAGCAGACATTATTGTGCCCTTGTTTAGAGCAGAATGGAATGATCCCTTAGAGTAGCAGTAGCATCATGGGAGCATGTAAGAGTCAAGCCCAGAGAAGAAAGAAGAAGTAGGGGGAAAAAACACACTGACTACAAGCAAATGGATGGGAAGAACAACAAGAAAAGTAAAAATGAGCGCTGGGTAATTGTAAAGACCAATCCAGGGCAGAAGAAGAAACCTGGGACCACAGGTGTAGGTTGCTACCAGTCTTGGCTGGGTGACTTCCTTCCCTCCCCCTGTCTTTTTATTGTTTATTATGAGGGATGGCTCTCTAGGTGAGGGGAGGAGAAATATAACAGGAAATGAAGGGGATGTAGCAACAAAAGAGAGCACTGAAGGTAACAACAAAAGAGAGCACTGAAGGTAATCACAAAAGAGAGCACTGAAAGTAATAACAAAAGAAAGCACTGACAGTAGCAACAAAAGAGAGCACTGAAAGTAACAACAAAAGAGAGCACTGAAGGTAACAACAAAAGAAAGCACTGAGAGTAGCAACAAAAGAGAGCAACAAAAGAGCACTGAAGGTAACCACAAAAGAAAACACTGAGTAGCAACAAAAGAGAGCCCTGATGATAGCAACAAAAGAGCACTGAAGGTAACAACAAAAGAGAGCACTGATGGGAGCAACAAAAGAGCACTGAAGGTAACAACAAAAGAGAGCACTAACAGTAGCAACAAAAGAGAGCACTGAAAGTAACAACAAAAGAGAGCACTGATGATAGCAACAAAAGAGAGCACTGAAGGTAACAACGAAAGCAAACACTGAGAGTAGCAACAAAAGAGAGCACTGACATTAGCAATGGGCAGCTAGGGGATATAATGGTGCCCAGAACTCCAGCCCTGGAGTCCTGAAGATCGATCTTCTGAATTCAAAGTCAGCCTCAGACATTTCCTAGCTGTGTAATCCTGAGCAAATCAATTAGTCTATAAACATTTATTAAACACCTGCTATGCATATAAAGCAAATGAGGTAGCGGTCTTGGTACCTGTCTAACCAAACACAGAATAGGGGCTTGGATGGAGTATTTCTCCAGCCCCTGCCCAGCTGGGGCATCTGTGACTTTGCTGCTCCTCCCTTTGATTCCATGGAAACTGGACTCCCAGACAAGAAGATGGGAGGATGTCATTTGGAAAATGGCTTTAACGACGCGGCCTTGGATCTGCACTGTCCTGAATGGGGCTGACCCTTCTAAGGACAATCATTGCCAGGCTCAAATCTCTATGGCCTTGTTCCCTGAATTGGGGATTAGGAGAGCCAGTTTTCTGAGTCTGGCAGAAGACTTGATATGCTACCTATTGATGACATCACAGATTTCTTAGCTGCTTCCTCATCCAAGAAAACAGGACTTTCCAGGTAAAGACAGGCTCAGCGGGAGCTCAAGAGAAGTCAGGGAAGAGCAGGGTGTGGACATGGGAGTGAGTGGGGACATGGGTGTGGGTGTGCATGGCAGACCAAGATACCGTACAGCCTCCTCACCTTCCGAACTGCTCAGAACCGCAGCTCGAGCGTGGTTTTGAGAAAAGGGCCAGCCTCAGAGAAGCCCTCATCTTTAGCAGCCAGGAGCTGCTCGTGGAATGCCCATCTACACCCACTTCAATCCTACTTGAAGGAGGAGCACAGACTGGCACAGAATCCTTGGGTTCCAATTCCACTTACTCCCTCTGTGACTTGGGTCAAATCATCTTATTTCTTGGGGCCAGTTTCCCCATCTGTAAAATGAAGAGCTTGGATGGACTCAGTAGAAATCTAAGAGCTGACCAGCAGTGAGACCCCCACATTTCTAGGCTCTTCTGCTGGCCAGACCTAACGAGCTAGTGACCAGGCAACAGCCCCTGGCAGAGGCCGTGATCCTGATGAGTCCAACTTTCTACCTCCCCGCTGGAGCCCAGCTGGGATTTGGTCAGGCAGTGGAATTGACATTCACAGCACCTTCATCTCTGTATGTTCTTGTGGGATGGAACTCCCCCACCTACTTACCCTTGGACCGCTTGGATGGGAACCATGGAGGCGCTGGACTAAGGAGGTGACGCTGGGTCCCCTCTCACCAACAAGCTGAGCACTCCTTCCACAAACCCAGTGGCAAAGGAGAACAGGATGGACGGGAGCTGCCGTCCATCATTCCCACCAATGGCATGGACGGGATGAGACCAGCAGAAGCCAGAGGCTTCTTCCCAAGGAGCCTGGAGACAAGAGAAAGGATGGATGGGAACCCTGAACACTGAACAACTGAAAAACTTGTTAATGACTTTATTGCAGGTTTAAAAAAATCTCAAAGGGACCCCAGGAGATGGGAGATGTCCTTTCACCCATGGGGCTGTAAATATGTTTTAGCTCAATTACCATCAGCAATTAAGCACTCGTTAGGATACAGTTAAAGGGGACAAAAAAAGACATTCTCATCCTTGGAAACAGTTGGAAAAACAGAATTGATTCCACTTTGGCTAATGAGCAGCTGCCTAGGTATGGAAATGAAGACCTTTTTACCTCGGTTTTCTTTATGAGGCTTTGGAGGGGGGTGAGGAGGAAGGGTCTGAGGCTGCCAGTACACTGGGGTCATTGTCACTGATGTAAATTATGAAGGACCCCGCTGAGGGCTGGGGAGGGGGGCTCGGTGAGTCAGAGGAGTCACATTTCCATGAGTATGGAAGGATTGAGAACCAGCATCAAGGAGGTTTAATTGGCAAAGTGGGGCTTCCAAAGAACCTTTGAAGGAGGGCTCAGAAATGGGAGCTTGACAGCTCCAGGAAAGAGGGTTTCCTGGGAGAGGGGGTGCCCGGGGAGGAGACTTGTCCATCTGTTGGAAACTAAAGATGCCCCGTTGGGGCTACATTTTATCTCAGCAGGATCCCCTGAGGCTTCAGGGCTTAAGGGCTTCTGGGATAATTTCCTTCCAGTCAACCTTCCTCTTCTCTGAAATAGGGCCCGACTGAGGAGCAAGCTGCTACTGTTTCTCCTAAAGCCTTCCAGGAAGGGTCTCAGTACTGGTCTCACCAGAGGTCTCCTAGTGGGTCCTGCCTCCCCCAACCCCACACCAGTGGCCCTCCTTGAAGTCCTGTGGTCCACATTCAAATCTCAGGCCAGTGGGTGAGGAATTGCCAGAGGTCTGGGGATGGGTACTTCTCTGCCTGTATGTGCATGAGGGTGGGAGTCCATGGACGGGTGGGGCTCCAGGTCCAAGATGGTGATAATCCTGCCTGGTGGCGAGGGATAGACTGGGCAGCTTCTCAAAGCTCCAACTCATTCGTTCATTCATCCATTCATTTATTCATTCAGCAAATATTTCGAGCAAAGACTGAACGACCATTTGTTTCTTGGGTAGAGTCCAATGGGGATTCCTTTGTGTCCGGGTTAAGCCAGATGGCCACCAAGGGACCATCCAGTGAGTCACTAAGCGGCTTTTACGTGCCGGACTCTGAGCCGCACACTGCCCAGACCAAGACAAAAACAAGCTCCTTTTCTTCTTTCTTTGGCCGACGGTCTAATGAGCTTTATCCACTATGCACTAGTGGTGGGTACCCCACAGGGTCTGCCCTGGACCCTCTTCTCTTCCCCCTCTAAACCATTTCCTTTGGTGACCTCACCAGCTCCCATGGACTCAAGTGATCATCTCTAAACTGACTGTCCTTCTATGGATCCGGTCCTAACCTCTGACCTCCTTCCTCATACCTCCTGTTGCCGGTTGGATGGCTCAGAACACGTCCAGAACAGAATTTATTTTCCTTCCAAATCCTTCCCTCTATAAACATCTAGTATTACTGGGGATACCGCCATACTCCCAGTCACCCAAGTTCTCAACCTGAACCCCTGATTCTATCTCCCCATGACCAATCTGTCGTCAAGATCTACTGATTTTCCCATCGCCACATTTCCAAAATACATCTCCTCCTCTCCTCTGACATTACGGCCATCCTGATACAGGCCCCCACGTCCTCGTGCCCATAGACACAAATTGGTCCCCACCCACCCTAGTGCAGCCTCCACTCAGGGATCAAACAGATCTTCCTGACCTAGAGATCTGACATCTCAGGGAATCAGAGGCCAGCCTCTTTTAGAGTCTTTTAACCCTTTTTAGAGGATTTCTAAATGCCAACAGGGGAGTTTGTGTTCTAACCTAGAGGCCATAAGGGGTCCCTGAAGCTTCTTGAACAAGAGATTAAGGTGGGAACAATTTAAGTTTGGCTCTTAGAGAGAGAGAGGAGAGGCTGAGGGCAGTGACAAAACTTGGAGACTGAGTGGACGTGTGGACCACGAGACGGGAGTCTTGGGGATGACTCCCTGCTGTCTCGCCAGGATGTCTGGTCCTTCTCCCTTGTACCTGCCATTCTAATCTTCAGCCCTCTGCAGAGATCTGAGCTGCTAATGTTATCTTCTGGACAATGTTTTGAGCTTTTCCTTGGAAACCTTCAGAGAAAATGTTGTAATTGATGCACGAAGATGAAAGAAATAAAGAAGTCTGGAAGGGAGTGAGCCAAGTCTCTCTTTTGACCCCAGGATGATGATGAGAGCCAGGTCTGGAGCATTGATGAACAGGCGGGAAGTCAGTCTGTTGGGTAGGGAGAGGACCGTGGGCAGAGATCAGTTCCTTCCTGCCATGATCCCCTTCTTCCCACTTCTTGGGAAGTATTTGGAGAGAGCAGTTGGGCCAGATTTTGGAGGAGACCCAGGCCATGAGCTATGAACTTCATGGTGCCATGTCTGCATGGAAGCAGCTGGGTCTGAACTCTCAGGCCCACCTTCCCTGCATTTGTGAGGCTCTCAGCCTGAGCCCCCCTGAAATAGTCAACAAACTTTGGCTTGGGATTTAGTGTTAACCAATGAGGATGGGATTTGGAGGGTGCTTGGAGCTACCCAGAAAGCTGTCCTTCTCTCCCTGGGGGGATCCTTCTCCTCCCTGAATCACATCCCACACTTGGTCTTCTTTCTTTCTTCTTTTCTTTTTTCCTTTCTCTTTCTTTCCTTCTCTCTTTCTCTCTTTCTTTTTTTGCCTCTTGTCCTTCTTACAACTTAGCACCCCTGCTGCTCCCCCAGAACTATTACTAAAAGAAAACAAGATGTACATCCATTTTCCTATGTACTGAAGCAGCTGGCGCAGCACAGGGCAAGGGAAGGGACTCGTACAGAGCAAAAACATATAGCATTCATGTGTCACCTACTACACTAAGCAGTTTTTACAAATATGATCTTGTTTAAGCCTCAGAACAACCCTTTTGATCCCAATTTTACAAGTAAGGAAACTGAGGCAAACAGAAATTAAGTGATTTGCCCAGGATCACGGTTAGTAAGGTCTGAGACTGGATTTAAACGATTCCTGGCATGGTATTCTACCTTGCAGTCAATCCATTTGTCAATCAGTCAAGAAGCACTTTATTAAGTGTCTACTATTTGCCAAGCACTGTGCTAAGCACTGGGAATACAAGAACAAAGACTGACGCTTAAGTGCATCCTGTGAAAGCTTTTAAAAGCTAAACCAAAGATTCCTACTTTTTTTTTTCCCCACTGAAGCAATTGGGGTTAAGTGACTTGCCCAGGGTGACACAACTAGGAAATGTTTGAGACAGATTTAAACTCAGGTCCTCCTGACTTCAGGGCTGGTACTCTATCCACTGCACCACCTAGCTGCTCCCTATTTGATCTTAAAGATCAAGGAGGAAGCTTAATTTAATGAAAATCAATCGCATCAAACCCATTGCCATAGCTCTTCTATTATAAAAGCCCTTTTCCCTTGATTGCCTCATTTGATCTTCATCTAGGAAGGAGGTCAGATTGAGAGGGAAACTGAGGTTCAGATTTTTGCCTATCCAGGACCTAAGCCAGAGCTTCAGGTCCCTAGCTCAGTGATCTTTTCTCTCTCCCGACTTGTCTGCTAATTTAGACTTAGGCAGCAAGACTAAGAAGGCTTTGACCTAAGCTAGCCCCAACCCAGCATGCAGTTGCACCCCACCAGAGTGGGGTGACCTTCCAGTCACTCACAGGGCCACAGTCCACCTATAACTAGAAATATCCACCTTAGGATCAAAGCCAATGAAGAAGGTAAAGACTGAGGGAGGAATACATTGGCACAAAAGACAGAGCAGACAACTGGGTAGTTAGTTGACCAGGAGGGAAAAGTCTCTGGTTCTCATCCCAAGAGAAGTGGCCCATGGGACCCTTAGATTAGTCACTATACCAGAGAGATGCAGAGAAACAATGGTAGCCAGGGTCCTCCAAGTGCCAGTGTCCTGGTACAAAGCCCTGCTGCCCCTTGCTAGTTACTGAACTTAATGAGGACACACGACAAAGGGTATTGTGGCCCAAGACCTCATCAGCA
>JAJPUD010035365.1:0-10343 GCA_023553655.1 Myrmecobius fasciatus | reverse complement strand
ATGCTCACCTAAGCTTGCCACCTCTTTCAGAATTTTCAGAATCACAGAATCACAAGAAAACTCAATTGGCAGTTGAATGAGTTGAATTCAGATTCCCACTTTGCCACTTGGAGCTGTGTGACCTTTGGCAATCAATCAATAAGCACTTATTTAAAATATTTTTGAAAATTAATTAATTAAATCTAATTTATTGATTAGTTATTTAGATTGCAATTTAATAAATAATTAAATAAATTAAATGTATCTGTCATATTAGTTAAAATTAATTTATGATGTGATGTGGTTATATGTACAGGATGATTTTAAATTTAATTAATGACATGAATTAATAAAATCAGAATTTTAAAATTATTTATTAATTAACTGAGATTTTAAAAAATAAAAATGTGATGGTACTGTGCTGAACACTGGAGATACGGAGAAAAGCAAAAACAGTCCCTGCCCTTGAGAATCTTATTTTCTAATGGGTAAGAAAAGTATATAAAAAAGGTAAAAACAGGGAGGATAGAGCAAACTTATAGGCACTAATAGCTGGTAAAATCGGAAAGGCTTTCTAACACCATCTGGTATTTAAGCTGTCTTGGAAAAACCCCCAGGTATTCAAAGATTGGGGAGGAGGAAGAGTATTCCACATATGGGAAAGACTCAATCTAAAGACATGGAGATAGGAAATGGGTGATATATGAAGAACAAAGAAGATCAGTCTAGGATAGAGTGCAGGAAGAGACAAAAACATAAACAGGTAGGGAAGAGTAAGGTAGTGAAAAGTTTTAAAATTCAAACAGATTTATATTTAATTCCTGGAAAGTCTTTAGATTTTATTGAACAGGGGAATGATGTGACCAGTCTTAGATTTTAGAAAAATCATTTTGGCAGTGGTGTTAAAGGTGATTTGGTGCTGAAGGACCCAAGGCAGGGAAATCAATTGAAGGCTATTGTGATGGTCTGGGTGAGAGGTGATGAGGGTCTGAACAAAAGAGGTGGCTATTTGAGTTGAAATGGAGACAAACAAGAGAGATGTTGTGAATGTAGAAATGAGGAGATCTGGCAACATGCAAATGGTGAATGCCAGTGATAAATTCAGGATGAAACCTGCACTTCAAACTTATATGCCTGGGAGGATAGTGGATAATAAGAAAGGATGGAAGAGAGGAAAGTTTTAGGGGAAAGATAATAAGCTCTGTTTGGCACATGTTTAGTTTGAGACCCCTCCAGGACATGTTGTTTGAAATATACTATTAAATGACTAGGAATATGGGGTTAGAATTTAGAAGAGAATAGGGTTAAATATAGAAATCTGGAAATCATCAACATAAAAATGACAATCAAACTCACAGGAGCTATTGAATCTACTAAGTAAAATAATGTAAAGAGGAAAGAAGTCCCAGGACAGAACCTTGGGTAACACCTCACAGGGAACAGACATGACATGAATGAAGAATAAGCAAAGGAGATTAAGAAAGAGTGGTCAGACAAGTACAAGGAGATTCTAGAGAGAGCAGGGTCTGGAAAATCAAGGGAGGAGAGAATGGTTGGTAGTGTCAAAGTGGTCAGTAGTGTCAAAGCCTGCAAAGAGATCAAGAAGGATGCAGACAAAGAAGAGACCATTTGATTAGACAATTAGGAGATCACCAGTAACTTTGAAAAGAAGAACTTTATTTGTGATGAAACTAGAAGACTGATTTCAGAATCTAAAAGACAATGAAGGGAGAGGAAATGGAGGCCCTAATTATAAGACAACCTTTTCTAGTTTAGTTGAGAGAGGGAAGATTGATTTAGAATGATAGTTAGCAGGGGTGAAAGAATCCAATAAGGGTTTTATTGTTATTATTTCACTTTGTTTTTTGAAGATGGGGATATATTTGCATTTTTATAGACATCAAGAAAAGTCAGTAGAAAGTAAGAAATTTTAAATTAGAGAGAAAACAGGGGTGACAGAAGAATCTGCTGTAGAATTCAAGAAGGTAAAGGATTTAGGTTAGACATAGAAACTTAAAGAAAGACCACTTCTTCATTAGAGACTAAAATGAAAAATGAGATAGTGACAAATGAAAATAAATATCTAATAATAAACATGATCAGTCAATAAATATTATTAAGCAATATTATGTGCTGGGGGCTGTGCCAAGTGCACAATAATTTTTTTGTTGTTATATATGTTTTTCAGTGGTATCTGATTCTTTGTGATTCCATTTTGGGTTTTCTTGAATGGATCTTAAGAGTAGTTTCCCATTTCCTTTTTCAGCTCATTTAAAGATGAGGAAACTGAGGCAAATTGTATTAAGTGACTTGTCCAGGATCACACAGGTAATCAATATCTGAAGTCAGATTTGAACTCTGGAAGATGAATCTTCTTGACTCCAGACCCAGCATTTTATCTACTATGCAACCTTGCTGCTCCCAAATAATAATAATTGCTAGGATTTGTGTGTGCAAAACCCTGTTCAAATACTTTCCTTTTATTTTCAAACAACTCTGTGAGAAAGGTTATCTCTATTTTATGGATATGGAAATTAAGGTTAAGTAACTTCCCAGAGTCAAGCAGATGGTGTTTAAGGTTGGATTTTAATTCAGGCTTTTTTGACTCAAAGTCTGATTTTTATTCACTGTGCCACCTAGTCACCTAGTTGCCAGCACTCAGAAGGACACGATGCTCTGAAAAGAAGGTCAGAAGGTGAAACAATAATTTCTTTCATTTGGTCAGGCGATCTAATATTCCTTCCCGTACTTATATTGCTTCTGTTCTTTTTTTTTTTTTTTTTTTTGCTCTTCACTTCAATGTTCTCCATCATACTTCCTTCTCAATTTAATGTATTTCCACAGGCATTTACTTTCTTGACATACAACAGACTACCTCTCATATCTGATATTTATTCCTCTTGTATAAGTAAAAATCAATCTATTGCCATCTTCCCGGTCTCATTTCATCAATTCTCTATGATACTATAAGCTTTTCTTTATCACTTGGCATTAACATTTCAAGCTTATTTCATTTACTATCATTCCCTATATTTAAGATCATAACTAAATGGACTTGATATAGTACTTTTTCATACTTGTATAAATTGATCTATTTTTATGTTATTTATTATATATGTTTATGTAAAACATCCCCTCAATATAAGGTCCTTGAACACAGGAACCATTGTTTGTGTGTCTTTGTATGCCATAAAATAGCATTCTGCAGTAGTAGGAAACAATGTCTATTAAAATTAAATTGCATTAAATTTAATTGAGGATTACTTCTGCCCTTCTTAGCTTTTTTTTTCAGTGAATTACTATATACTTTCATTCTTATGCTTTGCTTTGTTGTAATTCATATTTATCCAAAGTCTTCAAGTTGAAAATAAAAAATTTTTGAAGTGGTAATAATGTTTTTAAAGAGAAATTAATTTTTTTCTTTTCTTTTTTTATTAAAGCATTTTATTTTCAAAACATATGCATGGATAATTTTTCAGCACTCATCTTTGCAAAACCTGTGTTCCAAATTTCCCCCTTCCCTCAACCCCATCAATATATGTTAAACATATTAAAAATATGTTAAATCATATATATATATACATATTTATACAATTATCTTGCTGCACAAGAAAAATCAGATCAAAAAGAAAAAAATGAGAAAGAAAATAAAATGCAAGCAAAAAACAAAAAAAAAGAGTGAAAATGCTATGTTATGATCTGTTCTCAGTTTCTATAGTCCTCTCTCTGGGTACAAATGGCTCTCTTCATCACAAGATCATTGGTACTGGCCTCAATCATCTTGCTATAAAGAGCCTGATCCATCAGAATTAATCATCATATAATCTTCCTGTTGCCGTGTATGAGTTCCTGGTTTTGCTTATTTCACTTAACATGAGTTCATGTAAGTCTCTCCAGGCCTCTCTGAAATCATCCTGCTGATCTTTTTTTTTTTTTTTTTGTACATCAATAATATTCCATAACATTCATATGGTATAACTTATTCAACCATTCTCCAGCTGATGGGCATCCCCTAAGTTTCCAGTTTCTTGCCACTAAAAAAGGGCTGCCACAAATACTTTTTCATATGTGCGTCCCTTTCCCTACTTTATAATCTCTTTGGGATATCAGCCCAGTAGAAACACTGCTGAATCAAAGTGTATGCACAATTTAGGCATAGGAGAAATTAATTTTATTAAAAATTTTAAGCTAATCCAAAAAAAAATTAACAACCATTTCTTTTTTCCCTCACTTTCTCTACCGCCCCTGGGGGAAAAAAATTAATCCTTGTAATAAATATGCATAGCAATACAAAATAAATTCATATATTGGCTATGGCCAAAAAGATTTGTATTTCTTATTCTTCATATTTAGTCAATCATCACTTTGTGAGTAATATTCTTCAGTCCCTGGAATCATGATTGATCATTGTGTTGATCAGAGTTTTTGTTTTTCATAGATTTTAGTTTATATAATGTTATTGTATAAATAATTGTTCTCCTAGAGCTGCTTAATTCATTCTGCATCTATACATACAAGTCTTCCAAGGTTTCTCTGAAACTGTCCCCTTTGTCATTTCTTGTAGCACAGTAGTAGTCCATTACATTCATATAGCATAATTTGTTTAACCATTTCCCAATTAATGAAAAGACCTTAGTTTCCAGGGTTTTTTCCCACCATACCCATATACATAGAAAACTTCTATAAATATTTTGGTACACATAGGACTTTGTCTTCTTTCTTTGATCTCTTAGGAGAATAAATCTAGTAGTGATATTACTGGGATAAAGGAGTTTACAGTTTAGTAGTTTTGAGAACACAGTTCTGAATTTTTTTAGAAAAATGACAAATTTACAGTTTCATTAAATAATGTTCCTGTTTTCTCAAAGCCCATTGAACATTTGTAATTTTCCCTCTTTTGCCAATCTGGTAAGTGCAAGCCTCACAGTTCCTTTAATTTGCATTTATCTAGTTATTTATAATTTAGAACATTTTCCCCCATAGAGTTATGGGTAATTCAGTTTTTTCCCCTTGAAAACTGACTACTCATCTAAATTGAAGAATAGATTTGAAGCTTAGAAAGAGCTTTAAGATACCTGGTAAAGGTTTGTATAAGCAGTTAAATGAAAAATCAAGAAAGAATCTTAGTCACCCAACTCTGGGTCCGGAGCTTTCCCCATGACATCAGGTACTTCCCAAGTAGGAATAAACTCACTTTTTCAAACCTTCCATATCCCATTGGATTTACCAGGAGTATGAAGCAGCTCTAATGAGAAAGGTTCTGCCCAGCCACAGACTGGAGTACATTAAGGAGAGGAAATCAGGCAGGGGCATGTTTGTAGATCTGTTGTAGATTATTCTCTCACTCAGTATGTGTATCAACCAATGAGGAATGTGTCTCTCTCTAATTTATTAAAGGTCAGGCAGCATGGATTGATAATGGAAAGCCCGTGTCTGATACATTTGTTTAAATTGAATTCTTGGGGTATATTACCGAATCAGTAGACATAATTTATCTGGATTTCAGGAAAGCATTTAAGACCATACCATACAACAGATGGATTTACTAAGGCAAAGTATTGAATAAAGTGTCAGGTGGCAACTGTTGAAACAGGTTTAAAATAACCTGGACCAAAAGCAGAGTGCCCCGAGAAAAGATACTTAAGAGTATAAACACAAGGGTCAACTTGAGGATCATTATTTTTAAGTCCTTGACCCTAATTATAACTTAATTTTCATGATGGCCATATCTCTTGATAGCAGAATTCTGGGAAGAAGGGAATAGATTTAAAAGGAACAAACCCAAGATATGTTTTGAATTTTTTTTTCAGTTTATCAGTAGGACCTATGGACTGAGAGAGAGATGAATTACTATTCTACCAGATGAACACAAATAAACAAAAAAAGATACTAGTAAACCAAAGTAGACAAGGGACCTCTCTTCTCAAAGGAAGTGGAATACAGAACTTAAATCAAGAAAAGATAATAGGAATTGGACATTATGATCATCTGATGTTTGTTATTATAGAGTATCCATAATGCTGGAAGCATTCTAAATTAAAGGTTCATAGGATATAATAAAATGAGAAATAATAAAGGAATAACTTAGCCCTTAAACTGACATCCACAAATGTTAAAAGAACCAAAAATGTAGTAGCAAAGAACAAAAACAAAATAGATGTCCACTAACTGGAAAATGGTTAAACAAATTGCATTACATGAATGTGATGAAATATTTTTGTGGGGGCAGTTAGGTGGCACAGTGGATAGAGTGCCAGTCCTGAAGTCAGATACTTAACACTTTCTAGTTGTGTGACCCTGGGCAATGCACTTAACCCCAATTGCCTCAGCAAAAAAAAATATATATATATATATATATTATTGGGATGTAAGATATGTCTATGATAAATATAGAAAAGTATAGGACAACTTATATGAACAGAGATTGAAGTAACAAAATCTAAATTATACCTGCATTGGCAACAACAATGAAAATGGAAAGAACAACAACAAAACAACTAAAATTTAATGTAAAGTTATAATGACCAAGCTTGGCCAAATTAAAGACATATAAGAAGGCAACTACCTATGTTGGGAAATATAGATAGCATAAAAAGAAAAGATACCAATAATTTTAAAAATAACTGAAGACACAATTTTGCCACATTATTTAATCTATTTTGTAAGATTTATAAAAAGATATAAACAAATATTACGTAGAAGGAGAATATATATAAGGGTTTAAATTGTTATGGATAGCTTGCACCAATGAAATCATACTTTCATAGAAACATCAAATCAATGATATCCTTTATTTCCTCAAAAATACCAAGTTTCTAATCTAATTTAAATATATTTGGTCTTCAGAGAATGATTAGATATCAATTTGCAGAAATGAATTAAGATTTCAGCTGGTACATATTTTGCTTCTCTCCAATTTAAGATCAGTAAACACTTCGGTAAACTTAAAAGAAGACATGGGCAAGAGCTGCTCAAAATGGGCAAACATGGATAGACTGAAATCTGCATCACTGGATGGAAAGACTATATCAGGGAAATCATAGATAAAGCTAAATATTCAAATGTAAGCCTAGCTTAACAAAAGAAAATTCATTACTGACCCATTTGCTTATATTTAATTCTTCTCTTCACTACTAAAATGTTTATCTAAGGTAAATACATTTCTAGTTTTCACCTAAAAGAGAGACTAGAGCTGTGATTTCATTGCACCAATGAAATCACACTTTCATAGAAACATCAAATCAGTAATATCCTTTATTTTCTCAAAAACACCAAAAATCCAAAAGGGACCCTCTAGATAAGGAAATACTCTTTGATAATGTAGGTTGGCATCTTCTATATAATTTATATCTTAAAGAGCTAAGTAGAGTGATGAGAATTCAAGTGAAGTGCCAAGGGCCATTCAACTATTATGTGTGTATCAGAGATAGGACATGGCCCGAGGTCTTCTTATCTACAAGGCAAGTTCTATATCCATTATGCACTACTCCCTCTGAATTAAGGTCCACTTGTACTTGATTTGGTCTTATCTTTTCAAATCCATCAGTGATAGTAGTCATTAAGAAAACATTTATCTCTTAATTTAAACTAAGTGGTGAAACATTGTCCTTGGACCTAGTTCTGTTCCAGAGTCTAAAACTGGAGAAGCCAGTGAGATGAAAAACTTTGTCTGGAACAGAAAACAGGAAAAAAGATCGGCCTACAGAAGACTATACTTCCTATTTACATTTTTTTTTTCTGCTGCTGCTTTTTCCCATTCCAGCCCCATTCATGGATCTCCAGATGGACCAACTTGACATCAAGTAAGTGCCCTAAAGGATCCAAGAGCACTAAATGATCCCATTTTCTAGAAATATTCCAGAGAAATAATTATATTCATTTGAACATATTTGTTTTAATTTTAACCAGAAAACTGCAAGCTCTTTATAGATATTGTGAATGAAACAGTCCTTTTAAATAAATATTGATTGGTTGTGGTGGGAAAGTATAAATTATATAACATCGTCCCTGTACCCAAAACATTTACCAAATAATTGGAAAGAGGAAAAAATATATATGAACTTAGATAAGAATAAAAATGCTTTGTACAATGTCTTCTTCATTGTAGGTGCTTTACTAATGCTTATCAAATGAATGAATGAATGAATTCTGAGTGAATAATACATATCTACAGAATATGACAGAAAATCACAATATGATCAAACTGGCTGCATAAACAGCTAACAAGTATCATTATTAAATGGTAAAACTGAAGACTAAAAAAGATATATTGACTCAAGTCTATCAGCTAGTTGATAATAGAGTCCAATAAAACATACCATTTCTTGGATACGATAACTCTCTAAGTCAAGGGTTCTTAACCTGGGATTTTTGAACTCTATTTTATTGTTGTCATTGTTATTACTTTTTGATAGCTATATTTCAATATGATTGGTCTCCTTCATAATTCTATGCATCTCACTTTATGAATTTACAAATCTTATTCTGAAAAGGCATCCATAAGCTTCAGCAAAATGCCAAAAGAGTCCGTGGAACTAAAAAATTCAAATCCCATTCTGTAAATGGACAAAACTCAAAATTCATACCCCCATTCTGTACATGGACAAAATTCCAACTGATAGAGAAGTCTTAGATTTGATTCCAATTCCACATTTGACCCCACCAACCTAATCCTTGGAATTGTCTCTACTCCTTAAGAACTAGCAAGGTAGTGAAGTGAAAAGATGAGAGTATTTTAAGTTTATTGGTGGTTTTTGGTTTGATCACAGATTTCAGGCTGAATTTGCAGTATTTGTTTTGACCTAGTAGATCCATAATTCCTTGAGCTGCTAACATGATTACTTTGTAATTTGTCATGGGATATAAGGAACGAAGGGGCACCACACAGCAAGTCAGCTGGAGTTGTTTGTGTAAGGCCTCATGGGTAGTACAGTAAACCAGCCTTCCATAGATATTTGAAAAGAGGCCAGATTCACTTATCACTAACTTTTTCCATAAGAACAGAACTTCTCTTCTCCACAGTTCCTGTCATCCTGCCAAAAAAGCATTATATGACTATAGCTTGCTACACTATTCAACAGGAAAATTAATGCTCTCACTGGTGAGGATGAGGCATGCCATAAATCCATGGAAGTGCAAGCACTTAATATTATCGTAGGTCACCTTTGGAAAGGTTGGTTGAGTATAAAAATAATGTCCTTGCATTGATTAGACAAGACAAAATGGATTATAGATTGCATCAATTATTTGCATCGTAGGTCAAGTCACTCTTAGAATGTCAGTTTCCTGAGAATGTGAAATGGTTCTTCTACATGTCTTTATAAAAATCATAATCTATTTCAAAGCTTTATAGCAAGCAGTCAATAAGTATCATTAATGAAATCATCATACTATGGCCTGGATAATTCTTAACATATGAGCTGATATTGAGTTCTAGCATATCAGCTATCCGAGTATCACTAAGCTGAGAACATGGGAGTTGAAGACTTTTTCAAACCCTTTTTTTAATCTTTCCCTGTGGTTTTCCATGAGTTTATTGTTCTGGAGTTGACTGTCTTCTCAATAGGGAAACTGGGTTCTCAAGGCTTAGATTCCTCAGATACCTAAGAAACAATTCTGTTTTTGACTCTGGTCTAAAATCCTCCTTAACAAGGGGTGAGGAAGGAAAGGTATCCAGAGTATAAACATGAAATAAGCAGTTTTATTCCTGTATATATAGGGGAATGCTAAACAATGAAGGATTATGGAATGTCTCATGAATTGAAGGAGACAAACCATGGCCTCATATAGGAAAAACCACTTGTGCTGAACTTAGAAGAAAATTAAGGATTCAGAGAGGCAGAAATGAAAAGGGAGTGTGATCTAGTAATGGAGCCAGTCAACACAAAGGAAATGAGGTAGAAGATAAAATGTTTTATGAAAGGAAGAGAAAGAAGGCTGCTTAGGCTGAATTGTAGAGTATGTGAATTGGCTAATCAAGCAACTAGTATTTATTAACCACCTATGAAGGACTTTAAAGGCCAGAAAATTTTATATTTGAAACTGGAAGCAATAGGGAGCTACTGAAGTTTAATTAATGGGAGTTGGAGTTGACATGGTCAAACTTGCAATTTAACAATATCAATTTGACAACATAGTGAAAGATGGATTTGGAAGAGACTGGAAGAAAAATGAGATGTAGCAAAGCTGGAGATAGATATGGGAGTGAGCTTTAAATATTCAACATCAGTTTTTATTTGATCCTGGCAAAAACAGCAAACCACTGGAACTCAATGAACAGAGGAATGAAATTATGGAACCTGTACTTTAGAAAAATCACTTTGGCAGCTATATGGAGCACATACTAGAAAGGAAGAAGATTTGAG
>JAJPUD010035364.1:0-10344 GCA_023553655.1 Myrmecobius fasciatus | reverse complement strand
GAAGGTGGCCTTGCTGTACCAGATCTAAAACTATATTATAAAGCAGCAGTCATCAAAACCGTTTGGTACTGGCTAAGAAATAGAGCAGTCGATCAGTGGCACAGGATAGGTTATCAGGACAATATAGGCAATAACCTTAACAATTTAGTGTTTGATAAACCCAAAGACCCTAGCTTTTGGGATAAGTACTCACTATTCAGCAAAAACTGCTGGGAAAATTGGAAACTAGTGTGGAAGAAATTAGGGCTTGACCCATACCTAACACCACATACCAAGATAAGATCTAAATGGGTTCAAGATCTAGATATAAAGAGTGATTTTGTAAGCAAGTTAGAGGAACGTAATATAGTTTACCTCTCAGACCTGTGGAGATGGAATAAATTTGTGTCCAAAGAAGATCTGGAACTCCTAATTGAATACCAGATAGATAATTTTGATTATATTAAGTTAAAAAGTTTCTGCACAAATAAAACTAATGCAGACAAGATTAGGAGGGAAGCATCAAATTGGGAAATCATCTTTACATTTAATGGTTCTGATAAAGGCCTCATTTCTAAAATATATAGAGAATAGTCTCATATATATAAGAATTCAAGCCATTCTCCAATCAGTAAATGGTCAAAGGATATGAACAGACAATTTTCAGATGATGAAATTAAAACTATTTCTAGTCATATGAAAAGGTGCTCCAAGTCACTATTGATCAGAGAAATGCAAATTAAGACAACTCTGAGGTACCACTACACACCTGTCAGATTGGCTAAAATGACAGGAAAAGATAACTATGAATGCTGGAGGGGATGTGGGAAAACTGGGACACTGATACATTGTTGGTGGAACTGTGAACGGATCCAACCATTCTGGAGAGCAATTTGGAGCTATGCTCAAAAAGTTATCAAACTGAGCATACCCTTTGACCCAGCAGTGTTTCTACTGGGCCTATATCTCAAAAAGATCTTAGAAGAGGGAAAGGGACCCACATGTGCAAGAATGTTTGTGGCAGCCCTTTTTGTAGTGGCTAGAAACTGGAAACTGAAGGGATGTCCATCAATTGGAGAGTGGCTGAATAAATTATGGTATATGAATGTCATGGAATATTATTGCTCTGTAAGAAACGACCAGCAGGAGGATTTCAGAGAGGCCTGGAGAGACTTGCATGAACTGATGTTGAGTGAAACAAGCAGAACCAGGAGATCATCATACACAGCAACAACAATATTACATGATGATGAATTCTGATGGACATGGCTCTCTGCAACAAAGAATTGTCTCAAACCAGTTCCAATTGTTCACTGAAGAAAACCATATACACCCAGAGAGAGGGATATGAAATATGGACCACAACATAACATTTTCATGATCTCTATTGATGTTTGCTTGCATTGTGTTGCGTTTCTCTGATTTTCTTTTTTTTTCTTGTAGATAGGATTTTTCTTGCACAACTTGTCAAGTATTTCAATATTATTGACATGTAGTGGACTTCCTGCCATCTAGGGGACTGGGAGTAAAAGTTGTAATGGAGAGCTTTGTAAAGATCAATGCTGGGGAACTACCCATACATATGTTATACAAATAAAAAGCTTTAATTTAAAAAAAAAAGGAAAAAGAAAAAACAAAAAGAACACTACGAGATATGATTGTTTCCTAGTTGTCTAGCAATGTATCAGAGAAAGCCAGGAAGAATTTTAAAAAGTGTTTGTGTATATTTACTATCTTCAGAGAACCCCACTACCTCATCCTGAAGGAACAACCCTATTGCTTTGTTTCATATGTCCTCAATCTTGAAAATTTTTGTTCTGAATTTGTCTATCTGGGGCAGTGACTTTTTCCATTCTATCACATTCCACACTCATCAGTTTGGCTTGAGGGGAATGCTTACTTGGAATTTATTTAATAATAGGGATTTTTGCCTTGGATGAATATTTTTATTTTTGGAAGGAGTTGTGATATTGAAGCTAAATGCTATTGATTACCTGTAAATAAGATACAAGGAGATACATTGGGAGAAGTGGGGGAAAATATCAATGTGGTCTTAGTAGGTAAATGGTAAAGGAAATTATTTACTCAGAAAATTCTGAACCCATTTCCTGTTATTATTTCTAAATTCCCTGGATTCATCTTTTTTCCAAAAACACAGTCCTAACCATAGCCATCAAAACTTACTGTACTTCAGTTTCCCCAACTGTAAAATTAGAGGTTGTATAAGATGGCCTCTGAAGCATCTTCCAGTCTTCATTGTATCTATGATTCAAAGATAATAAAAGCCTGGACTCCTTACCTTAGCAACAAGGGCTCACCATAATCTGACCTACGTTCAAATTTATCTCAGGTTATGCCCTAACATAACATATTTCACCCAAATAGGTTTTGCAGTTACCCTCCTCAACAGCTTTGCTCATGCTCTTCCCCTCTCCTGCAATTTCCTCTTCACAATGAACACCTATTGACTTCCTCTCTACTCTTAAAAACCCAACTAAAAGATTCCCATAAGCTTTTACTGACTCTTATCCCTATCCTCCATCCCTGTTGGAAATGACTTCTCCTTTCTCAGGACTACTATTTTATTTTTTCCTACCCCAGTGCTCACTACACTGTATTTATTGTTGTCTATGTCTGAATTTCCCATAGCTTATAAAATTCATGTGGCCACATCACATTCAAATTTTTAATGACTGTCACAACTAGTAAGAATAGTGTTTTACATGTAGATACTATCAACTCTTTATTGAATAAATAAATGAATAAATATTGAGCTATCTGTATGCTGTGATTTAGATACTGCTAATTCAGAATGTCCTGCGACAACATTCACATGTGTTTTTCATTATTCTACTACTGAATTTATGCCACTGTATTTGAAGAGAACTTCTTCCTCTCAATAATGAATTGGGCTTTTTTTAATCGTAAGAGATTAAGAGCTTCTAGATGTCCAGAAATAATACTCATTTGGGTCATCCCAGTTCCTAGACCTCATGTACCATTTCTTTTGGGAAGCATTAAAAAGTCAGCTCCCTCTGGATTAACAAGAAATTGTACTTTGATTGTGAATTGGGCCAGACCAGTAAAATATCCCTCCTTCAGGCCAGTTGGAATTCATCAAGTCTGGCAAGAAGTCTAATCTCATATTGGCAAATTTTTCTCCATAGAGTAGAAACCATTTTAGAGACTATTGAAACCAGCTGGAATGGAAGGTATTCAATGTTTCTCTGGCAAGACTGGCTATGGTAACCTAATTCAAAGGCCAAGAAACCACCCCACCCAAGATATATCTCTAATGGTCATTTATGAGAAAAATCTCATCCAGGCTTTTAGTTTAGACCACCCCAAAATCTTCTTCTCCTTTTTTTAACTCTGACATAATTTATTATTTTACAATTCATGAGATTCTTGTCATATTTTCTTTATATTTATTTGCTATTTCTTTACCCATACCTATTCTACCTACCTAGTTTGTAAGCAAATTGTAAACAGTGACCACATGCTACATTTTTGAAATGCCTTGATTAATAAAGTAGATGATAAATATATTAGCACTTTCACAGGGCTCATATGTAGATAGATTCAATGACTCTTTCACCTTGGTTACAAAGATAGTAAATGTTATAATAAGGACTAGAATTAAAATCATTTAATTCTAAACCTATACACTCAATCCAATCTTTCTCTTGAGCTAGCACCATTCATTTTCAAGTACTTTTGGAAATCTTAAAATGGAATCTCAACAGTGCTAAAATCAACATATCCAAAAACTAACTTTTTCTGCTATCATAGAATGACCTAGTGATTAGATACAATTTATATCAATTAGCTTTTATACAGAAATAATTATTGAGAACATATAACCAGAACAAAAGTTTAAATCATCCCTCCCAAAACTAGAGGGACATTTTCTTTTATACCATTTTAGCTCCTGTTCTCAAGGAACTCACGGTATAATGGAGGAGATCGCGTACAAACAATTTTGCGGAAAAGATAATATATGTAGGATACATAGGAGATAATCCAAATAGGGAAGGCACTGGCATCAAGGGGGATTGTAGAAGGTGAGATTTTAGCTGATACTATAAAGAATCCAGACAAGATAGAAGGCATAGATGAGGATTCAGAGAATTCCAGATATAAGGGATTGCTGGTGAGGTAGAAAAGGAAGCATTGTTACTAGATTGCAGAGTGTATTGGGATGAGCAAAGTATAAGAAGAATAGAAAGGTGGGAAGGGAACAGGGTTATAAAGGACTTTAAAAATCAAACTGAGGGATAAACTATATTACGTTCCTCTAACTTGCTTACAAAGTCCCTCTTTATATCTAGATCATGAACCCATTTAGATCTTATCTTGGTATGTGGTGTTAGGTATGGGTCAAGCCCTAATTTCTTCCACACTAGATCCCATTTTCCCAGCAGTTTTTGCCAAATAGTGAGTATTTATCCCAAAAGCTGGGGTCTTTGGGTTTATCGAACACTAGATTGTTAAGGTTATTGCCTAGGTTGTCCTGATAACCTATCCTGTGCCACTGATCAACTGCTCTGTTTCTTAGCCAGTACCAAACGGTTTTGATGACCGCTGCTTTATAATATAGTTTTAGATCTGGTACAGCAAGGCCACCTTCATCTGCCTTTTTTTTCATTAATCCCCTTGAAATCCTTGACCTTTTGTTCTTCCAAATGAACTTTGCTACTATTTTTTCTAGATCTGTAAAATAATTTCTTGGGAGTTTGATTGGTATGGCACTAAATAAGTAGATTAGTTTGGGTAGTATTGTCAATTTTATTATGTTCGCTCTGCCTACCCATGAGCACTTAATATTTTTCCAATTGATTAGGTCTGATTTTATTTGTGTGGAAAGTGTTTTGTAATTTAGTTCGTATAGTTTCTGACTTTTCCTTGGCAGATAGATTCCCAAATATTTTATCCTATCATCTGCTATTTGGAATGGAATTTCTTTGTAAGCAAGTTAGAGGAACGTAATATAGTTTATCTCTCAGACCTGTGGAGATGGAATAAATTTATGTCCAAAGAACACCTGGAACTCCTAATTGAACACCAGATGGATAATTTTGATTATATTAAGTTAAAAAGTTTCTGTACAAACAAAACAAATACAGACAAGATTAGGAGGGAAGCATCAAATTGGGAAATCATCTTTACATTTAATAGTTCTGATAAAGGCCTCATTTCTAAAATATATAGAGAATTGTCTCATATATATAAGAATTCAGGCCACTCTTCAATAGATAAGTGGTCAAGGGATATGAACAGATAATTTTCAGATGATGAAATTAAAACCATCTCTAGTCATATGAAAAGTTGCTCCAAGTCACTATTGATCAGAGAAATGCAAATTAAGACAACTCTGAGGTACCACTACACACCTGTCAGATTGGCTAAAATGACAGGAAAAGATAGCGATGAATGTTGGAGGGGATGTGGGAAAACTGGGACACTAATACATTGTTGGTGGAACTGTGAATGGATCCAACCATTCTGGAGAGCAATTTGGAGCTATGCTCAAAAAGTTGTCAAACTGTGCATACCCTTTGACCCAGCAGCGTTTCTACTGGGCCTATATCCCAAAGAGATCTTAGAGGAGGGAAAGGGACCCACCTGTGCAAGAATGCTTGTGGCAGCCCTTTTTGTGGTGGCTAGAAACTGGAAACTGAAGGGATGCCCATCAATTGGAGAGTGGCTGAATAAATTATGGTATATGAATATTATGGAATATTATTGCTCTGTAAGAAACGACCAGCAGGACGATTTCAGAGAGGCCTGGAGGGACTTGCATGAACTGATGCTGAGTGAAACAAGCAGAACCAGGAGATCATAATACACAGCAACAACAGTATTACATGATGATCAATTCTGATGGACATGGCTCTCTGCAACAAAGAATTGTCTCAAACCAGTTCCAATTATTCACTGAAGAAAACCATATACACCCAGAGAGAGGGAAATGAAATATGGACCACAACGTAACATTTTCATGATCTTTATTGACATTTGTTTGCATTGTGTTACCTTTCTCTGATTCTTTTTTTTTTCTTGTAGATAGGATTTTTCTTGCATAACTTCTCAAGCATTTCAACATTATTAACATGCAGTGGACTTCCTGCCATGTAGGGGAGGGGAGAGGACTGAGGGTAAAATTTGTAATGGAAAGCTTTGTAGAGATCATTGTTGGGGAACTACCCATGCATGTGTTATACAAATAAAAAGCTTTAATAAAAAAAATCAAACTGAGGGTTTTATATTTGATCCTGGAGGCATTACGGAACCACTGGAGTTTATTAAATAGGAGGTTGGTGTGGTCAAACTTGTGCTTTAAGTAGATAAATTTTACAGCTGAGTAAAGAATGGACCAGAGTGAGGGGGAACAGGGAAAAGGAGACATAGAGTAAAAATGATCCCTCAGATTGGCTTATAAACTTATATGTGTGACTAATATTCTGTGTGTATGTGTTTCTCTCTTACTCTGTAATGTCAAAAGTTCAGACACACAAGATCATATACAATGAAGATAAATCCTGCAGTGTTAGAGTTAAAAAGGGCCATTTGGGAGAAAAGACCTTAATTCTAAGCCTAATTTGAACACTTATTAGTTACGTGATCAGGAGGGAATCCAACATCTGTGTACCTCAGTTTCTCTATCTGATAAACAAGGTTAATCCTGCAGTAAACATCTCGGAAGATTATTGTGAAGAAAGCACACTGCAAACCTTTAAATATTATAACAATGAGCTATTTTAATTTATCTTTTACCATATAATTGAACTAATTTTATAGTCTCCAGTGAGGTGATTTGATTTGCCAAAGTTCATTAAAACAAGTTAATGGGGGAGCCACAAAAAGAAATGAGGATCTTAACAATCAATCCAATGTAGCCTACCAAGAACTATACAAGATCCAAGGAAAGATGTTTTTATTATTTTCTTCTATGTTTCAGACTGATTTTCCTTGCAAATTGTAGTTTCCCCTTCTTTTTCTATTTGAATATGTATTGGGTGAGGGGAAATCATACATGCAAGTGTCTTTTCCTTTTTGTAAGCTTTGATCCCACCCTATTCTTTCTGTATGCATGTGTGAGAGACTCACAGAGAGGAAACAGAGACAGAGACAAAGAGCTCTTGATCTGACTCTATTGTAAATAATGGCCATAAGCCAAACCAATACAATGGGAATCTGGGAATTTGTCTTTAATGAGAAAGCTTTCTCCACCAGCACAGATCACAATTCTTATATGTCAGTGGGTATATATATATATATATATACCCACTGACATATAAGAATTGTGATCTGTATATATGTTATATATATATATATATATACTGTATGTATATATATACATATATATATACATATATATATATATACAGTAAGTAAATGTTGGAGATGGGATTTAAACCTAGGTTCCTCTATTCTCCACTTTGCTGTGTCACCTCTCAGGTATAATAAAACCCAAATTCCCCACCTACATTGTCATTCAGAGTAGAAAAAGCAATGAACTTGGATGTATGGGTCTGAGTTTGAATCCCAGCTCACCCACTTCAGTGTCAACTTGAACATGCTACTTAATTGCTCAGTTTCTTCACCTATAAAATGAAGAAGGTAGACTAAGTGACTTCTAAACTCTTTTACTGCCTTGAATGTATAGTCTGATTAAATTTATTTCCATTTTTAATGAATGACAATTATCTATCTTTGAGCCAAAATTTCCCCAAGGTGATTAATGTATGGTGTAGTTCTATGTACTTAAAACATATTTTCAGTCCTTCTGAGCCAAGATGGTGGAGTAAAGCCAGAAAGCTGCTCCAGCTCTCCCAGATTCCCTCAAAAACCACATGAAAAACAAACCTCTGAACAGAGTCTGATGGAATGAAACCACTCTCCAGCTCAAGATAAAGTGGAAAAACTTCAAGAAAGGTCAGTCTCACTGGGATGAAAAGGAGATACAGCCCAACTCAGATAGATTGTAGGAAAGCCAGTGAGAGGGTCTTAATCACAGAAAATCAGCAACTAAGACCCTCAGTCCTGACTCAGGAAAGAAGCAGATCAGGAAAACAGCCTCCAGACTCAGCTCAGAGGGCAAACTCTGGGAAACTTGAAAAAAACAGGCAAAGCTACCCCTACAAACACAAGGAGTTTCTATGCTCAAAGCCAAGGCTCAGAGCTACACAGAAAGCTTGGAGATCAGCCCCCTTTACCCCAGGAACAGAGCTTGACATTAAAAATAAAAAAGAAGAAATACCAAAAGAAAAGTAAAGAAAATGAGGAAGAAACAAAAAAGCACCTTGACCATAGAAAGTTACTATGGTGGTAGGGAAGAACAAAACACCAACTGAGCCAAGGATACGATGTCCATAGAGGAAATCACAAAGAGTGATATAAATTGGCCTTTAGCCCAAAAATGCTTCTTGGAAGTGCTCACAAAATACTTTAAAAGGCAAATAAAAGAGGTAGAAGAAAAAATGAGAAAGGAAATGAGAGGTATGCATGAGAGAGCCAATAGCCTGGAAAAGGAAAGAACAAAATTGACTTAAGAAAGCTTAAAAGCCTAAGTTTTAAGCAAACTTTAAAAACCATATAACTGGTCAAATGCAAAAAAAAAATCCACTGGTGAAAACAACACCTTCAAAAGTAGAATTAGCCAAATGGAAAAAAGAGATACAAAAACTAACTGAATAAAATCACATATTAAAAATTAGAATGAAACATAATTGACTATATTAATAACCAAACTAACAAAAACCATATGATAATCTCAATAGATGCAGAAAAAGCATTTGATAAAATCCAACATCCATTCCTATTAAAAACATTAGAGAGTATAGGAATTAATGGACTTTTCCTTAAAATAGTCGGTAGCATCTATTTAAAACCATCAGCTAGCATCATATGTAATGGTGATAAACTGGAACCCTTCCCAATAAGATCAGGGGTGAAACAAGGTTGCCCACTATCACCATTACTGTTCAATATTGTATTAGAAATGCTAGCCTTGGCAATAAGACAAGAAAAAGAGATTAAAGGAACTAGAGTAGGTCATGAGGAAACCAAATTATCACTCTTTGCAGATGATATGATGATCTACTTAGAGAACCCTAGAGAATCAACTAAAAAACTATTAGAATTAATCCACAACTTTAGCAAAGTTGCAGGATACAAAATAAATCCACATAAATCATCAGCATTTTTATACATCACCAACAAAATGCAACAGCAAGAGATACAAAGAGAAATTCCATTCAAAATAACTATCGATAGTATAAAATATTTGGGAATATATCTGCCAAGGGAAAGTCAGGATCTATATGAGCAAAACTACAAAACACTCTCCACACAAATAAAGTCAGATCTAAACAATTGGAAAAACATCAAGTGCTCTTGGATAGGTCGAGCGAATATAATAAAGATGGCAATACTACCTAAACTAATCTATCTATTTAGTGCTATACCAATCAAACTCCCAAGAGATTATTTAACTGAACTAGAAAAAATAACAACAAAATTCATCTGGAAAAACAAAAGGTCAAGAATTTCAAGGGAATTAATGAAAAAAATGCAAATGAGGGTGGCCTAGCTGTACCAGATCTAAAACTATATTATAAAGCAGTGGTCACCAAAACCATTTGGTACTGGATAAGAAATAGAGTAGTGGATCAGTGGAATAGGTTAGGTTCACAGAACAAAATACTCAATGACAATTGTAATCTAGTGTTTGATAAACCCAAAGACCCCAGTTTTGGGGATAAAAACTCGCTATTTGACAAAAACTGCTGGGATAATTGGAAACTAGTCTGGAAGAAATTTGGCATTGACCCACACCTAACACCATATACCAAGATAAGGTCAAAATGGATTCATGATCTAGGCATAAAGAATGATATTATAAACAAATTAGAACAATGTAGGATGGTTTACCTCTCAGACCTGTGGAGGGGGAAGGAATTTGTGACCAAAGAAGAACTAGAGGTCATCATTAATCACAAAATAGATAAGTTTGACTATATCAAGTTAAAAAGTTTTTGTACAAACAAAATGAATGCAGACAAGATTAGAAGGGTAGCAGTAAACTGGGAAAATATTTTTACATCCAAAGGTTCTGATAAAGGCCTCATTTCTAAAATATATAGAGAATTGACTCAAATATATAAGAATTCAAGCCATTCTCCAATTGACAAATGGTCAAAAGATATGAACAGACAATTTTCAGACGAAGAAATTGAAACTATTTCCGGTCACATGAAAAGGTGCTCCAAGTCACTATTGATCAGAGAAATGCAAATTAAGACAACTCTGAGATACCACTACACACCTGTCAGATTGGCTAAAATGACAGGAAATGATAAT
>JAJPUD010035362.1:0-10344 GCA_023553655.1 Myrmecobius fasciatus | reverse complement strand
GCTACCAAATAATAAATAAATAAAGACCTAGCTCCCTTCCACAAAAACAAAACCCAAAAAGCTTTAATTAAAAAAAATTCTTTGACTTTAATGTCTGAAGCCATCTATTTTATTTAATATCTCCTAGCTTTTTCTTGGTGTCCTGAGGATTTTATCACTGACTTAATTATATAAATACTATTGTGTTCCTACTTATAGTGGCCAGTGTCTCTACCTTCCTACAATTTGGTCACTTAATATCAGAATAGCTTTGCAAAAATATTTACTCCAAAGACACAGCAACAACCATGCATTCATTCTACCTCAAGGTAAAACCTTCTGGGGCATAATTCTCCCTGTATTACCTCAGTCTATAGGAAAAATAAGACAGCCTCAAATTTTCATCTAATTTCTATAGCATTAGTTCCTCTAAATTCAAGTCCTAAATCTGATTGGATTAGCACCATAGACCTTGTCACTTCTATGCTTTATAGTTGTTCTAGCACTTGAGCTAAATTCCTGGGCTCAGACAATCAAAAGAGACCAAAATCGAAAGCCTATTTCATAGGTTCACATGACATAAAGAAGAAGGCATTTGAGCCCCTCTCCTTCCCATATAGTGTTATTTCCATAACTGAAGAAGTCCTTTGAATTTATGCTTTTAGAAAAGTGGCAAATTGTGTTCAATCATATAGTTTTAAAAATACAGATAGTTCTGTCTTTGAACACTGTGGAGAAAGACTACTCCTACTACCATCCGTGCATCTACAAGATTTTTTGTTTCCCAGAAGCAAGTTGAGTGTTATTATACGAGTGACTCTATCTTAGGTGATCTTGGCATATTTCAAACCTCCACTAGACAATTGATGGTGTAATAGTGGAAAAAAACATATTTACAAATAGCTTATTAATACAAGATAAATTATTTTACCTGTGTATTTCATTGCTAGGTTCAGGGGATTTCACATAACAGGATGCTAATAAATACTTATATTGTTGATTTAATCTGAATCAACTAAGTTTTGTAATGGTATTTAAAGCTGATATCAATCTTTGTATATGTAATCTTAAAGGGATGATTAATGTGAGGGTTTCATGGAAGAGTTGTTTGGGGTGATAATTTTATAGGAAGTGCTAAGTGAAAAGATGATGGAAAATGTTGACATTTCTATAATCATACTACAAAGAAGGCACATTATGCTATTTTCCCATATGTAATAGACAGGTTTTATTCATTTGAAGAAAACAGGGAGGTTTAAGAGATATTTTCCTTTTTGTCTATAACACAGTATTCTGTCAGTGTCTCCTCTCTCACTTTACAGATTGAAAATCAAGAAACAACTTCAATTTAATATTCCATGCTTGACAAAATCTTGCCTCTGATGTAAGATAATTTCATAATAGCAGTAATTGTCATATGTTGGATTTGGGGATATAACAGTGCACAACTTAGCACTTAACTTAAAATAATTTTTACAGTACCTTGTAGATACTTCAACAGCATTGAAATGGATTTGTGTTTTTAAGAAAAAAATCATAAATTAAAGAAGGTTCTCTTAATATTAAAAAGTTCAATACTCTGAAATGCTGTCATAAATACAAAGTCATAATAAAAGCTATAAAAATCATTTTGCTCATTTAGTCATACTATGACTAAGGATAAGAGAAGGGAGGAGTGGTAGAAGGGTATGTTTGAATGAAAGTGAAAACAACTCAATATTTGCAGATATTATTTATGTAAGATGCCTCTGTACTTTTGTTTGATTAATTTTTTGCCTATTTGTTTTGTTTGGTATATAGGCATAATACTTGTTTACTTTGCTCTTCAGCATTATTTAGTGACAGAAATCCTACTCTGAAGTATGGATCCTGACAAAATCTAGTTTACATTGTACAATGTAAAGTCACTTTACTGCTTCTTTACTCATTCTAACCTAATGACAATAAATGTTCTCTATCTGTATCAAATAAATTTTGTGAAGATATGTCTGAAATACTTTAAAATGACCAGAAAAATTTTTTTGATAAATTATAGGTAGAAACATTATAATAATATATTATATAATAAATGGAGAAATTAGAAATGATTTTCCCATATAAGGGAAGGAAATTATTAAGTTAAAAAATCAACCATGTGTATTTTTATTGAATAGGATTAAATTTAATCCAATTCAATATCCATTTTATATTTTCTTAGCCTATCAACTTTCTAAGAACTGATTTATATTTCAACTAATCATCAACACATTTTATACCAGCCTCATATGAAATGATTTATATATTTTATTCTACCCACGCCAGTTTACCCAATGTAACAGAAAGTCCTGATAATGATTTGTTCTGACTTGCTATCATTTATTACATATTAATGCACATAATCTATTATTTGCAAAAAAGCCCCAAAGAAACTTCTATAGACTATGTCATTAGCACATTAATAAAATGAGTTTATGAGAAAACCTAATTGTTTCCTTAAAAATCAAGAGGATCTATTAGTTGAAGAATGGCTTATGGTTATGGCATATGAATGTAACAGAATATTATTATTCTATAAGAAATGATGAGCAGGTTGATTTCAGAACAGACTAGAACAACCTATATGAACTGATGCTGGATGAAGTGAGGAGAATCAGGAGAACATTTATACAGTAACAGCCAGATTATGTGATGATCAACTGTGATGGATTTAGTGGAGATTTAAGGCAATTACAAAGGCCTTGGGATGGAAAATGTTATCCTCATCCAAAGAGAACTATGGAGACTGAATGTGGATTTAAGCATAATATTTCACCTTTTTTTGTTTGTGTGTTTTTCTTTTTCTTGTGTATTTTTTCTTTTAGGCCTGATTTTTTCTTGTATGACATGACAAATATGTAAACATATTTAAAAAGGATTATACATATTTAATCTTTATCAGATTACTTCTTGACTTGGGGAAAGGAGGAAAGGAGAAAAAGTTGGAAAACAAAGTCTTATGAAAATGAATGTTGAAACCTATCTTTACATATATTTTGGAAAAAAAATATAATACTATTTTAATAGAAAAAAGAAGTAATTGAAATAGGAGAGGGTGAAAGGACTGATTAACATGTGAGAGATAGGAGGTGATGGAAGATCATTTACAATTGGAATACCAATAAAGAAGGTAACACTAAATAAGGCACTGCCATATGGATAGCATATGTGGGGGTAGAGTGGGGAAGAGACTCATATATGCTTTTTTCCACAGCTAATGGCCAATTAATCTTAGCACAGAATATGTGTGTATATTATTGAATTAACCCAACAGAAGACTGGATGTTTTGTTCATTTTTTTGCTCTCTTTTCAGTGATTTTTATCTGGTGCATCAGTATAGTGAAGGTCATAGATAATCCATGGCATCAACACCATGAACTGAATTAGTTTGAATGTAAAAATGTAAAGACTTCCTATGTCACTTCTTCCTCTTGGCTTCCCAAGGCTTTTGTGCAGAGTTGGCTGATTTGATCACCCTGTCTACAATCCTGACTCCAAGGATATCATGGCTTAAATTCTTGAGTCATATGAAAATCAACTGTGATATATAGAAGTGAGGAGAACAGACAATACAGAACAGAAACAAGTACTACTAATTACCATAAATTATATTATTTTATCCCTAGGAGGCAACCAAATTATTCCCAGGTGAGAGAAACTGAATTTCAGCATTTTCTTAACTCATATTTCAAGTTTATCCAAAAATTAATAATATATATTTGTCAGTATTATGACTACTATCCTTTATTCTTATAAACTATTATAACAATAGTCAATATTTATGAGTTTCAAGGTTTTCACATCTAAATATTTATACACACATATATTTCATTTTATCCTTGTAGTCACCTTGTAAAGGTAGGTGTTATTATCCTAATGTTATCAATGAGCAACCTAAAGTTGAGAGAATTTAAGTGATTTGGTTAGGGTCATATATGTAATAAATGTCTAAGATACCTTCTTTTCTACTCTTTTGAATTAAGTCCTACATACTAAGTTACCTAGGTAACTATAAAATTATGATGATGAAAATAATTATGATTCACCATTGCAAGGTACTGATTCATTAATTTACAAAACCACTAATATGCTACCTAAAATATATTACATCACATGGAAATAACATGGTGTAATGAATACTTTGCTGAGTTTGGAGTAAGAAAGGTCTATGTTCTGATCTCTGGCACTTAATAGTGGAATGAATCAATTCCAAATGCCTCAAAAAATTCTTTAGCATTTCTCTCACGTTGTAGGTTGGGATCTGCCTGTGTGGACAGTTTTCCACTAGTGACAAACAAACAAAAACTAATTCCTTTGTGCATTCAATGCCCTTACTTTCCTAAAAATGTTTAATATAAAAGTAGTAGTAGTAGTAGTAGTAGTAATAGTAGTAGTAGTAGTAGTAGTAGTAGTAGTAGTAGTAGTAGTAGTGTCAATTGTAGTAGTAGTAATAGTAGTAATGTCAGCTAAATAGCACAGTACAATGAGAGTTTGGGCTGGAGTTAAGAAGGTCTGAGTTCATATATCTTATATACTTAATAATTCTGTGAGCCTGGGCAAGTCGCTTATTGTTTTGCCTCAGTTCTCCAATCTATAAAATAAGGATAATATTAACATCTACCTCTCAGGGTTGTTGCAAGAACTATTAGACAATAATTGTAAAGTGCTTACTATAGTGTGGGAACATAGTAAACTCTATATAAATATTAGGTAGTCTTATTATATTTAGCTCTATTATTATTAACAAATTATAACATGATTATGAAGTTCAAATGAGTAACCTAAAAACATGATGAAAAATTTAATGAAATAAAAATGCCTAATTCTTTAGTAATAATAACCACAAATTTGTGTGTGTGTGTATATATATATATATATATATATATATATATATATATATATATATACATATATACACATATACATATGTGAAAAATATTTAAGGTTATTGATTATTTTATTATGTATATGTGAATAACTGTGTGCATATATTTAAGTCTATATCTTTTAGAAATAGGGAATGAGCCTTTAATTTGTTGGCAGAAGAAAAGGGTGAAACTCTTTCAATGTAGTTTGACCACGCTGCAAGTTGTAATCTTAGAGAGCTGTCTAGGGTCCTGAAATCTTGAGGTGACATAATTATACAGCTATTTGTCAGAAATAGGGCTTTAATCCATATCTTTCTGGTTTTAGGTCTAGAACTATATCTACCATGTTACTGCAATTTTAGAGTATGAATATTTATTATATATGTATGTGCATACTATATACATAATTTAGAATATGCATTATATTTAGTATATAAATATAAATATAAATTACATGTTATTTATCTTATTTCCTTATCAAATATGTTCATATATGAATTTATGTATCATATTCTATATATAGGTATATATGTAATCATTATTGCTATTGATTTTTTTAATCTAGAATTCTTTTTATCTCATAAATTCTTTGAACCTATTATTCTGTCTGCACAAATGTAAGTTAAGGCCAGTCTCTAGCCTACACCTGAAAGAATGAGTCTTGTTGTTTTATCTATTCACATTGTAGAAATGACAAAAAAGCCATGGTTCTTTGGTTTCTCTTGGAAATTAAAATAAAGAAAAGTAACTGATTTTCTCATTTTAATTTAGTAGCAATGTCACAGATTCAGAAATTACTGTTACTGTCTATTATACCCATGCTTGTTCCAGCAAATTCAGGATCCCTGAAGAATAAATGACTAGTACTAAAAGTAAGGAGAAAAAATGTTGGCATTGTTCTTAAAAAATGTATTGGATAGAGTAGACAAATAGTACTTTGGTGAGGCTTCACAGAACAAGACCAGATTTTAGATTCCAAAGCATACCAATCGAAATTTAGCTATCAAAATCCTGATGAACATACCTTTTGATGGTTTCTGGAATATAAACAAAAGTAGAATTTTTCTTTAATGTGACAATATGTTTATAATTACAGACTGGATGCAAATACTTTCAATATTCACCTGTTTGCCTGTAGTTCCACCTGTTATTTGGGGATTTTGTCAAGGATATATTAACATATAGTGTGTTAATATTAATTGCCAACTTTATACTCTTCACACCTGTTCAATGTTCATATTAATCTTAGTTCTCTTTATTGCTATTGAAAGTTAATTAGTACTCCTGGTATTCCCTTTGACAGTGATAAAATGATGATAACAAAGATTCTTTTCCCCCCACATATGTATTTCATTTTATTTTTAACATGTATATTAACTTTTTAAATACACATTTCTTTATGAATCATTTCTTTATTAATCAGATTGCAGAGAAAACTCAGAACAAAAGGGGAAAACCAAAATAGGAAAAAAAAAACAAAAAAAGAGAATATAATATATTGATTTACATACAATCTCATTCACTTTCTGGATACAGATGGTGTTTTCTATCCGGAATTTAATGGAATTGTCTTGGATTAATCATTTATTTTTATCTGAAAAAAGGACAGGTAATGCTTAAGTAAAAAGCAAGTATGTAGCAATATCATTTGCTCATTTCAGTTTTTTAAAAGCTTGCTCACTGATATTTTGAGTTTTAATCATTTTGATTTTCATTATCTTTAATCACCAATCATTAATATTAATTATATTGATATTTGAAAATATTTTAATTATTACTTAATATTAGTTTTAAAATATTTGATATTTGCACTTTTGGTAATCATGATAGAGATTTGGGCAGCAAATATATTTCAGAAAAGACTTGCTCTTGTTTCTACTAAAAAGACTTTTAAGGATATCAATCCTCCCCAAGGAAGCCATGGCAACTTCTAACTTCTTTCTTATATTTTAAGAAAGATTTTCTAGTTTTATTTGTTTTGCTTTATTTTTAAATTAATTAAAGCTTTTTATTTACAGAACATATGAGTGATTTTTGTGCATTGACCTTTGTAAAATTTTTTTTTGTTCCAAATGTTTTTCTCCTTTCCCTCACCCCACCTCTAGATGACAGGTAGTTTAATATATATTACATATGTTAAATTATATGATAAATCCAATATATGTATACATATCTGTAGTTATTTTACTGCTCAAAAAAATCAGATCTAGAAAGAAAAAAAAAACAACCTAAGAAAGAAAACAAAATGTTAGCAAATATTTACAGAAAGCATTAAAATGCTGTGTTTTGGTCCACACTCAGTTCCCACAGGCCTCTCTCTGGATGTATATGACTATCTTCATCACCGAACAAAAGGAAATGGTTTGAATCACATCATTATTGAAGAGAAGCATGTCTATCATAACTGATCATCATATAGTCTTGTTGCTGTGTATAATAATCTCCTGTTTCTGCTCATTTCACTTAGCATCAGTTCATGTAGGTCTCTCCAGGGCTCTCTGAAATCATCTTGTTGGTCGTTTCTTAAAGAACAATAATATTCCATAACATTCATATACCATAATTTATTCAGCCATTCTCCAATTGATGGGCATCCATTCCATTTCCAGTTTCTTGCCCCTACAAAAACCGCTGCCACAAACATTTTTGCACTGGTGGGTGCCTTTCCCTCCTTTAAGATCTCTTTGGGATATAGACCCAGTAGAAACACTGCTGGGTCAAAAAGTATGCATATTTTGATAACTCTTTGAGTGTAGTTCAGATTGCTCTCCAGAATGGTTGGATCCATTCACAGTTCCACCAACAATGTATCAGTGTCCCAGTTTTTCCACATACCCTTTAATATTTGCCATTATCTTTTCCTGTCAACTTAGCCAATCTAACATGTGTGTAGTGGCATCTCAGAGTTGTTTTAATTTGCATTTCTCTGATCAATAGTGATTTCGAGCACCTTTTCATATGACTAGAAATAGTTCAATTGCTTCATCTGCAAATTGTCTGTTCATATCCTTTGACCATTTATCAATTGGAGAATGGCTTGAATTCTTATATATTTGAGTCAATTCTCTATATATTTTAGAAATGAGGCCTTTATCAGAACCTTTGAATGTAAAAATATTTTCCCAGTTTACTGCTACCCTTCTAATCGTGTCTGCATTCATTTTAAACAAACATGTTTTATATATATATTTTCCTTTTCTACTTTTTTCCATCTTTCACTAAAATCTCCTTGATATATAATCTTCTTGGCCTCCTTTTCCAATACTGGTTTGCATTTTCATTACCCAACTTATTGGTTGGAGTAGGGAAGTTGGAATACTCTTGTTTTCTAAAGCCACCCTTCTAATCTTGTCTGCATTCCTTTTGTTTCCACAAAATCTTTTTAACTTGATACATTCAAAATTATCTATTTTGTGATCAATAATGATCTCTATTTCTTTTTTGTTCACAAGTTCCTTCTTCCTCCACAAATCAGAAGTAAACCATCTTACGTTCTTCTAATTTGTTTATAATATCATTCTTTATGTCTAGATCATGAATACATTTTGACCTTATCTTGGTATATGATTTTAGGTGTGGGTCAATGCCTAGTTTCTTCCATACTAGTTTCCAATTTTCCCAACAGTTTTTGTCACATAGTGAGTTTTTATCCCAAAAGCTGGGGTCTTTGGGCTTGGGGTAATATTTGATAAACCCAAATGACTATAGTCATTGACCACTGATCAACTCCTCTATTTCTTAGGCAGTACCAAATGATTTTGATGACCGCTTCTTTACAATATCGTTTTAGATCTGGTACAGCTAGTTCACCTTCATTTACTTTTTTTTTTCATTACAAAGATTTTTTTTTTAAATGGACAATTTTCCCCACTGATGATGTAAAATTAAATATTAGGCCATTACTCACTGTCAATGCTTTTGAAATGTAAAAAATTATGATGACCTTTTAAAAGTCACTATTTGATTGATTTCATTAATGAGAGTGCAATAATATATACCACAAGTGGTTCAAATTTGATTATTCAAAATGGTTCATATTTGACCTTTCAAACATTTTAATTGAATTGAATCAAAACTATTTTCCATCTAGTAATGGTCTCTAAGTATTGTTTCATCAAAACTTCTGCATTTATTCTTAGATTTTTCAGGTAATTTACAACTCTATTTTTTTTTAAATGAGCAGGCAAAAGAGAAAAAAAACCACCATACAAAGTTATTATGAGAATAGAGAACTGGGTTCATCTTTAGAAGAAGATAATGAAGTAATCATAAAGATTATTTTTTATGATTTCTAGCTTTATAAAATATTTTGGTAATTTGATTCATAAGATATTAAATAAATTAAATAAGGATGAATTATTGTTTTTATCAGCTTACCCATAAGGAATTGATATTTTTCTAATTTTTTAAAAGTTAGTTCAAATATATAAAAAGTGTTACATAATGATATTCAGATAGTTCCTAGGTTTTTATTGGCAAATAGATTTCTAAGTATTTTATATCAACACAAAATATTTTTGGGGGATTTATTTTATTAAATATTTAATTCCCAGCAATTGCATGTAAAATTATTTTAACATTAAGTACTTATAGCTTTGAGTTTCAAATTATCTTCCATACTCACCTCTCCTGTCATAAAAAATGCAAAAGATTTGACATAGGATATAGGTATGCAGTCCTACAAAACATATTTCTCTATTAGTCACATTGTGAAAGTAAACACAAACCAAAAACAAAAGCACACTTTGATCTGCATTCAGATTCTATTGTTTCTTTCTCTGAAGATGGATAGCATTTTTCATCACAAATCTTTAGAAATTTTCTTATATCATTTTATTTCAACTAAGTTATAAGCAGCTGATCATTATACAAAATTGCTGTTAATGTGCACACTATTTTCCGGGTTCTGAATACAATTCTTTACAGGGTTTTCTGAAATCTTATAAGCCATTTTTGAAAGCATAAAAGAATTGCATGATAATGAATTGATACTACAATTTGGTCAGCTAGTCCTCAGTTGATTAAAATCCCTCTAATTTCCAATTCTTTGCCACCACTAATGTTATATTTTTGTACATGTTGGTCCTTTTCTTTTTTAATTTTTGTACCTTTGGATAATATACCCAATGGTGATATTGTTGAGTCAAAGGTTATGCTTGACTTTATAATCCTTTGGTCATAGTTCAAATTGTTCTACAGAATGGTTGAATCAGTACATTAATGTTCTAATTACCCCCACATTCCCTCCAAAAGTTGTCATTTTTATTTTCTGTCTTATTAACCAAGATGATAAATTTGGAGTGGCACATCAAAGTGGATTTAATTTGCATTTCTTTAATCAATGGTGATGTAAAGAATTTTTTTTCACATGACTATAGATATGTTTTAGTATTTTTCTGAAAACTTCCTTTTCACCATATCATTTGACCATTTTTCACTAGGCTTGACTACAGTGACTTTTATTTATTTATTTATTTTAGT
>JAJPUD010035361.1:0-10346 GCA_023553655.1 Myrmecobius fasciatus | reverse complement strand
CTTTCAGTACCTGGGACTGTAGTTCTTCTAGGCCATTGTTTTAACTTCTCTTCTTCCTTTCTTTTTACCCTCCTCCTTTTCTCTCCCTCTCTTCTTATCTTCCTTATCTCCCTCACTCCCTCTTCCCTTACCTCCTTTTTACTCTTCCTTCATCTTTTTTTCTTCTCCTTCCCTCTCCCTTCATTCTTTTCACTCCTCATTCCTTTTTTCCCTCCATTTTCTCTCCCTCGTTCTCACCTCTCCTCATTTTCCCTCTTCTCTACTGTCTTATTTCCCCTCCTTTCTTTACCCTTCTTTCCTCTTCCTTCTTCCTTTCTTTCACTTGCAAGATAAAAATATTGTTCTAAATATTCTCTTAATTGCCTTCCAGTCATAAAATCTTATTAGTCTATGAAGTAAAGAGGCAGAAATATTGATAAATCATGCCCTTGTATGTTACCCATATCTGTGTCATCTGAATATACAAACTGTAGAAATACACTCATGCTGTCATGATATGCAAATTAGCATATATTCAATAGTACATATATAAGCATGTCAATATATCAAACTGTGTATACTTCTAAAGCCATATATAGAAATATTTATGTCTATGGAGAAAGGGCGAAGAATCAGATACATGTAAGGATATTTGGATTAGTTTAGGCCTTTAGAGACTTATTTAGTGCTACCATTTTACAGAAGGATTTTTTACTTTTATAATGGCCTTCTATAGATGTATAAGGATAATGAGAGAAAAGGGTGAAGTTCAAACAGTTGCTAATAACATTTAAAATCCTATGTCATACACTTTATATGTGGCCCTACTTAAAATGTCACTCTGCTTTTTTTAAGCTGAGGCCTTAGCTTAATCTTAAGAAAGCTTTCTATCCTGTTTCTAGCATTTGCTTGTTCTTTGATAAGCTCTTCTTTTCTTTATGTTGCCCTATTCACACTGACCCCTTACCCTTGACTCAACATACTTATCATGTTTGGCATGCCTTCATATGTTTTTTCCCATGTTATGTTTTGTCCTTTCTGACTTTTCTTTGAAAAGATTAGAATTAATTGTATTCTGTCCCTGTGCCAAGAATGTTGTTCTGACCATAATTTTTGCTAGTTATCTGTTACATATGAATAGTTCATATTCTTGATCCATTTCTTATTTCTTCCATTGAAGCGTTGTCTTAAAAGTAATTTGTCAACATTGTTATTATCTTTTGCACATTAGAATATTTTCCTAAAATGTCTTTACAAACACAAGGACTTGATTTGAACCTTTCTTTTTGTTAGCAGGAAGAGTTTTCTGTTATCTTTGTGTAATTAAATTTTTGAGGAATAAAGAAATCATCAGGAGATAATTGATTTTTCCATTGGTGTAAATATGCAAGTTTTGATGGTTACTAAAATTTATTCTGTGTGGCCACTATTCAGTTTGTTCATGTAATGCAAATTCTTTTGAATTAAATAATATACTTCAAAAGTTAACTATTTTACAATTGGCCTTTCAATAGCAAGAACAAGTTTCATAGACATTGAAATTTAGCTTTCTTTCTAAATTGTTGTAGGAGGCATTGTAGGCAAGAGTTACAAAGAGAGAATTACAGTGAATAAGTAAGCTGTTCCATTTTTTGTTGCCACTATTGTTGCTACTACTGTTTTTTCTCTCTTGGGACCCATCTGCTTCATATGATTTGGAAGAACTTAGATAAGATAGGTAGAGGGCAGGGTTCAATTCCAAGATGGGGTGTGGGACAGGAGGATGCTCATGTTAATGGAAATTTTTTGTAGCCAAGGATCTCAGCCTCTGGGAATCACTGTGCTTTGTACTTAAACCCTTACTCATCATTAATGGGTCCCATCAAATATTGTCCTATGTAAATATATATATATATATATATATATATATATATATATATATATATATATATCATATGTGAGTCAAGAGAGAGAGTGAGGTCCAGTTACTGTATTAGCAATTGTGACGATTGATTTTTGACATGCCATATAGGTCATTATTTTACAGGTGAGGTAACTGAGCCTGAAAGTGGCTTATTGTTTTGCTCCCAGTTGCACAGCTAGTGCTAGTATCTGGATCAGGATTTGAATTCAGGCCGTATTCTACCTGACCCTACATATGTGACTATGGTGAGTGAAGACAGGAGCAGATTCAGTCTAACCAGAAGGTTAGAGTTTAATTGTGTCTTCTAGATTTATAAGTCTGGGGTAGCAGTTGCAAGAGAAGGTATCAGTTGAAATAGCCTTTCTTGCTTCCTTTTAGCACCTATGCCAAAGTCGCAGGATAGACACAGAAATACATTATGTCATTCATAGATAGTTTTTAACCTCATTTTTTTTTGAATTCTGCATTTTTTGTTATAACTTTTTTCAAAATTCAGGACAATCCAGTCATTTTAAGAAATTTGTTATATTAATGTTCTTCACCCTTTAACTCATTAGTACCAGCATGCAGTAGCATTAACTGAAGGGATTGAATTAACTTGCCAGCAATTTAGATTGATTTCTCACTTAGAAAGTTGATTGAAAGAATTTTTTTTGTCTTATCTTTCTGTAGGTCATTGAGTCAGGGTAGCACAAATTCAAACATGCTGGATGTTCAGGGAGGTGCTCACAAAAAACGAGCCCGCCGAAGCTCACTGCTGAATGCCAAGAAGTTGTATGAGGATGCTCAGATGGCCAGGAAAGTGAAGCAATATCTCGCCAACCTTAATGTGGAAACCAATGAGGAAAAATTCCAGATGATGTCTCTGCAGTGGGAGCCTGCGTATAGTACTTGTGAGTAGCAAGGCCTGCCTTGTATGTTTCTGTAGCACCAGAACAAAAGGAAGAACCAAGCTTTACTCTCCAGACTTGAACACTTAAGAATATTATTCCATATAAACTATACCAAGATAATTATTTTTGAAGTACTCTAAAAAGTACTTAAAGGACCTTGGTAGTGATTGAAAAGACTTTGTGCCATTAACTAAATTTTAAAATTGAAGGAGAAAAATGAGCATTAAAAAAATTATTTTTCTTCTTTAGGTCATTATTTTCCCCTTATTCCATGCAACTTGCTGAATGACTTTTTTTTTTAACACATGTAGGCATTTTAAATGTATTTTCATATTAGTCATGTTGTGAAAGAAAAAACAATCAAAACAAATAGGAAAAACCCCAAGAAATAAAAAACAAAAAAGTTTTTTAGAACTATGGATACTGAATGCAGATTGAAGCACACTATTTTAAGGAGGCAGACAGGACATAAAAGAAAACTGAAAAGGTGCAAGGGTTAAGTAAGGGAAGACAAAGGTACTTTGTACTTGGCATTAATGAGAAGTCCAGAGTAATGAAGTACTGGGTGAGAAATAAAAAGATGACTGACTGGCTTGGACAGCCACATTAAAAGAAGATTTTGGGAGGAGCCATCTCTGCCTTCAATTATAAGGAAGAGGTCCTAGGGCAGAGGTTTCTGATGAACTGGCCGAAGTTGTCATCCAAGGAAAAAGGAATATGAGACATAAAAAATATGTACAGAGTATCTGCTAAACAAACAAACAAAAAAAGAAAAATGTTCCAGATAACTTTTTCCCAATGTTCGAGTAAACTGAATTAAATTTGTTAGCAGAATCCAGCATATAAAGGAAACAGCCTTTGCCATTATATGGTAGTTTATCCGTGGACTTGAAGTCAGGAAGACATGTATTTAAAATGCTGCTTCAGACACTCATTAACTATATGATTCTGGCTAAATCACTTTTGTTACAGTTTGTCTTTTGTTTTTCTCATAAATAAAATCTCAAGATAGATGAGAATAAAATATGTATATGGCAAGAGCTAATCAGTATTGAGAAAGGAAAAATTAACCTTGATTTAAACTGAACATATAATAGATAATCAAAATTTTACAAAATTAAGAATAAAAGGAAGGAACACTTTGGGTTCAATGGCAACTCTTTTGGAAATTTCCCTGGCCTGTACCTTTTTAATTCATATTGAATTAACCTCAGCAAATAAAGCAAAACATTCCAAGATGAATTGCCTTTTATAGCAGAACAATAGTTCTGTTGAGGAACTAGTATTTTGAGTTTTTTTGTTTTTTGAGTTTTGTTGTTTAGGGGAGATTCTTAAAAATTGTAATATGTGCCATCAAGATCATTGTGTAACTAGGTAGGCAGAGTTTTGAAGGATAAGCTTACTACCTTAGTTTTGCTTTTGTAGCCTACAGCAACAGCTTGCAGACTCTTTTTAAAATTTTATATTTTTTATTAAAGCTTTTTATTTACAAAACATATGCATAGGTAATTTTTTTTAACATTGACCCTTGCAAAACTTTCTATTACAAATTTTTTCCTTCTACCTCCCACCCCCTCCCCTAGATGGCAGGAAGTCTAATACATGTTAATTATGTTAAAATATTTGACAGTTCAAATATGTGTGTGTGTGTGTGTGTGTGTGTGTGTGTGTGTGTATACAGTTGTCTTGCTGTACAGGAAAAAAAAAAAAACCTGAGAAGGAAAACATAATATAAGCAAAAATCAATAGAGAGAGAGAAAATGTTATGTTGTGGTCCACACTCAGATCCCACAGGCCTCTTCCTGGGTGTAGATGGCTTTCTTCATCAGTGAACAACTGGAACTGGTTTGAAACATCTCATTATTGAAGAGAACCATGTCCTTCAGAATTGATCATCATATAGTCTTTTTTTTTTAAATTTAAACTTTTTATTTGCAAAACATATGTATGGGTAATTCTTCAACATTGACCCTTACAAAGCTTTCCGTTACAAATTTTTCCCCCTAGTCTCCACCCCTCCCCTAGATGGCAGTAAATCCCCTACATGTTAATTATGTTAAAATACCTGACAAATCGAATATATGTATATATATTTCCACACTTATCATCATCATATAGTCTTATTGTTGCCGTGTACAGTAATCTCCTGATTCTGCTGATTTCACTCAGCATCAATTCATGCAAGTCTCTCCAGGCCTCTCTGAAATCATCTTGTTGGTCGTTTTTTACAGAACACTAATATTCCACAACATTCATAAGCCATAATTTATTCAACCATTCTCCAATTGATGGCATACATTCAGTTTCCAGTTTCTAGCCACTACAAAAAGGGCTGCTACAAACATTTTTGCACATGTGGGTCCCTTTCCCTCCTTTAAGATCTCTTTGGGATATAGGCCCAATAGAAATGCTAAACAGTTCCAAAAGTCCTGGAGCAAAGAGAGTAGCAGAAATGTCCTCTTCTTTCTTTATTTTTTTCAAATGTTTGTTATTTTATTTTGGTTTTGGTTTATTTAATATTTTCCCCCAGTTACATTTAAAACAATTATTTTTACATTTATTTTAAAAAATTTTGAGTTATAGGTTCTTTCCGTTATCCCCACCCAAAGTTAAGAAACCAAATGTGAAGTCTTGCAAAACATTTCAATAAAAGTTATCTTGTGTATTCAGACACAATCAGTTTCTTCTCAGTGTGGATAGAATTTTTCATCATACATCTTTCAGAGTAGTCATGGATCATTCATTTTAGTGCTGGGAATAGCAAAGTCCTTTACAGATGATTTATCCCAGAACATTGCTATTACTTTGTATACAGTATATTTCACTTTGCTCGAGTTCATGGTGGACTTAACAGGGTTTTTGTTTTTTGTTTTTCTGAGAGCATCCTGCTTATCATTTCCCATAAAACAATGCTATTCCGTGACAATCACATACCACAGTTCATTCAGCCATTCCCAGTTAATGGGCATTCCCTCAGTTTCCAATTTTTGCCCCGAGAAGAAAGCTGCTACAAATATTTTGTACATACATGTCATTTCCCATTTTTTCCCTCTGAATATTTTTTTATATTCATGCCTAGTAGTGATGTTATCTTCCTCTTTAAATTGTTTTTTTCCTTGATGGTTTTTATCTTGAGGGAAATTTTGTACCCTCTTTTGCCTCTCTTTGTGTTCCCAGCACTTAATACAGTTCTTGATACATTTTGTTGTTTTTCTTTCATTTTCAATTGTGTCCAACTCTTCATGACCCCATTTGGGCTTTTCTTATAAAAGATACTAGAAGGGGTTTACCATTTCCTTCTCCAGTTGATGGAGAAACTGAGACAAATCAAGTCACACAGCTAATAAGTGTTTGAAGCTGGACTGGAACTCAGGAATATGTCTCATTATATTATTATATTACCTGAATTATATCTATTGTATCACAGTGAAAGACCAGACACCACCAAAAGGATGGATTATTTTTCATGTACTGACTGGAATATTGAAAACAGTGAAACTTTTACATTTCCTGTTTTTTCAACTTAAATTGCAATTTTGAAATATTACAGTATAGGTTCCACAAAGCACTTAGTGAGTGTAATGGTTCCTGGAAAAAGAAATGCAAAAATGAAACTATGTTTTATTTTATATTTTTGAGTTAAACTCCTTTTGAGACAAGCTATAAATGTAACCTTCATAACACTGCCCAACCAATAACATTTTGAAATAATGTTTTTAAGTTAAAACACAAACTTCTTATAATATAGTGATAATTTAAGATGCAAATAAGAAGATCTGAATCTGGAACAAAGGGCCCCATGTCACACTGAATCACCTAATAATATATTTTCATAGATCTAGACCACAATATTGATATGTGGTTAATGTTTCCTCATTGTTAACTTACTGTTGTAGAGGGATTCTTTTTCTAAGTGGGACTTTGTGGCCTTTGAGGTTACTTTAAAATTTGAGATTCTTCAAAAGTAATTACTCTTTTAAGTGGGAATATAAATCTTGCAGCATAGAATACAAGATGACTTCCTTCCTATTTATACATAACAGTGACCAAGAATTTAAATGAAAGACGATCAACAAAATCATCAGAAATGTCTCCAGTACCTATGAGATCAGTTGGTCAAATCACAAAAGCCCATTTGCATCAGCCAAACAGAGTAAGCCAGGTACTTCAAATTCCTGCTGTTAATTTGTACCCCATCAGGAAAAAGGGTCCAACAAAAGATCACATTGCTTTTGGTGAGTATATGTAGTTAACACTTTGAGATCTCTTAAATCTGAGAGGTTAGAGCTTTTGTTTACTTAGATGCCACATCTGAATTTTAATTTCAGTTCTAGCATAATATGTGAATCAGTTTTATTTCTTCTTTCATATTATATCTTGGAAACATTCACCATTCTTATTCAGAAACTGAGGTCTTTGTAAATTTAGAATCAATAGAATACTAAAGAGCTGAAACTGTGTAGGCAGTACTGATTTACTGTCATTATACCTGTTCCCACTCTAAATGTGAAGAATAAATTACAGTGTTAACAATTCATACATTGATTAAATTCTTGATGCATGCCTAGAACCATGCTTGCCATCTCATCTCTTCTGTTTAAGAGTCAAAGAACTTTGTTCACTGAATCCTAATAAAAGCAATTTAAATGAGATGAAGAAAATTATTTCCTCTTTTCTCAGGATCTTAATTTATTCATTTGTCAAATAAGAGGAAAAGATTAGAGAGACTAAATAACCTGTAGTAACTTCTAGCTCTAAATCCTGTGAAGTTTTACAATTGAAATTTGGAAAAATGTGTTTTAAAAAGAATGGACTACACTCATTATATCTGTAGTTTGGCTTATTTCTGATCATATATTGCTTTCCATAGCTGCTTGTAGGGAACATAAAGAATAAGGTAGTAAAATCATGTGGTAATTTAGCACAAAATAAATTGACCTATTTTGATATGAATCCTGAAATACTAATCACTTCCTGCTGCCTACATCTGAAAAAAAGATTAATAGGGAGGAACCATGGTATTAGGAAGAGTTTTGGCTTTGGAATTTGTGGACCTGGGTCAAATTCAAACTCTACCCTTTATATGTGTGTGACCTTAGGTTACTTAATCTTTCTGAACCTTTTGATCGTCAAGGTCTCACTTTTTTCTAAGTCCTATGATACACATTGGAATTTAATACAGAGGACAGATACCCTATCTTAGTCCTATGATATTTCTTGCTCCACTAAATGGAATCTTCATTGCATTTCTAGAGCTCTTCCATATGGAAATTAAATAAGAAAAGCTAGCAGTAGACATCCATTCCTTTCTATACTCCCTTAGGAGTAGGAAATGTGTTCTCGCTAACCTTTCCCTCTGCTAGTTACCTACTAATTTTCTGTAAATTTTTTTTCTATTTAATTTTTTCCTTCAGTAAGAATTTTGTGTTCATGCAGGGGATTGTACTGACAGTTCTCTAGCCTCCTTTGTTTGTTCATACAATATAACATTATAGGTAATTTCAGTGTAATTTCCCACACTGCCACTAGTATACCTATCTTTGCACTGCTGGAGGGAAGAGCAGAAGAACTAGAACCTTGTTTTTGGCATCCATTCTTTCTCTTTTAAGGTTACTGAATAATGACAAATTTGTGGGGATATGGGGAATATTTCTAGTTTGTAAGTGATTGGGTATTGCTCTTAGATTACCAAATTTCTTTTCCCTGGGCTACCATAAAAGAAAAAGTTGTAAAGTTCTGGGCACTGCTGTCATAGACTGAATTTTAATTAAAAACCTAGAGATGAAAAGCTCTGTACAGTAGTACCAAACCATTCAGTATCCTTTGTCATTTACACATTTCAGTTAAGGAGCAATCATTCTGTGTCATAGCTTTAATTATTCAGATAAATGTTAAAAATAAATTGGGAAATTTTATTCATGTATCATTTTTTCATTTTTATTTCAGGTACAATTGCACCACAGAAAATTTTAGGAATGTCTGAAGAAGTGAGTGGTAAGAAATTAGCGGAAGATACTTTATCAATGGCATCATTTTTGCGTTTGAGCCCTCCTGCATCTCCTCAAGGTTCACCTCGCAAAGGTAGGGCAGAATCTCATGAAATACATCTTTTGTTAATAAAATTCCAACATATTTTCCCTAGAACTGTTTCAATAAGAGGAATTGGTGCTCACAAGTTTTTAGTGAGCAAGTACAGCTTTTATTATTTTATTATTTAAATCTTTTACTTGTTTATATCAAGCCTAAATTTCTTTTTAAAATCTTAAGGTTCATTACTATAAACTAACAAACAAAAAATCTTAATTGTGGACTTTCACAACTTAATTGAAATAAGAGAATGCAATCCAGACTTCTGGTTATTTTGATACATATTATTTCTTGATACTTTTTATCAGTCACATTTTCACATTAATTACATATAAACACTTCATTCTGGAGAAGTAAGAATAGTATTTTCACAAATGAAATTGTTTTTAGATCACTACAAAATTAGAAACAAAGTAGTAAGTTGATTTTTTAGCTATCTACCACTTTAAAATATTAAATTGGTCTACAAAATTTAAAATAACACCATTGTTGAAAAATATATTCATAAATATGTGTAAGTTCAATAACTCTTGAATCGGCAGTCTTAAAACACAGAGTTCTTGGATAATTCATTTTTTTGAATTATATTTTTGAATAATCTAAACATGGCTTTGCCATTGTTCAACTTAATAATTGAGGTTGGTGGTTTCTAATAAATGATTTATTCATTAGATTGTAAATGACATTATCTCTCTGTGTATATGTGCATCATATACCTGTGACTCTTGGACTAACCCCTTTAGACCCATAATGTTTATATATACTTAGGCAAAATAACTGCCCATGGTTATTGAAAGTCAACTAATAAACATTGTTAAATGAAATTGGGTTAATATGTGCCATTTGCTCTTTTGCTTTATTGTTATCTAAAAGGTAGGTATTGGGGACTTTACTTTTAAGTTTTTTTCCTCAGCTAGTAAACTGTGATTACTTTGGGACAACTTTTTGAGGGGAACTTGGTATTAGTGACGAGGTTCTTAACATTTTTTTGTTACAAAGAGGCCTTTGGTATTGAAACATACAGATTTTTTCTAAAAAACAACAACCCAGTAGCAAATCACCCTGACTGTGACTTACAGCATAATCATGGGAAATGGAAGATAGAAGAAATCCTTACTTTTCTCCTTATTCTTTGTGGAAAGCCCTACTTTCACCATTATAATAATCAGAATTTGACTCAATTTATTTCACATGCCTTTCAATGGTCTGTAGTTGAGTATGATTTTATAGATTGGCATGAACACAAAACTAATTTCCAACCAAAGATTGGTTTCATTTTTTATATCCATGCATAGAATTTTGCCCTGTTGGGTGTTATAATTGTCCACACAGTAAATGATTATGATTTACTTGAGAATCTCGTCTCAAATTTTTTCCCAAAAGTTTTTTAAAAATAGCAACAAAAACCTGTGGTGTTTTATTATTCTCAAGATCTAATTTAAGAGAACTGTGTGTGTGTGTGTGTGTGTGTGTGTGTGTGTGTG
>JAJPUD010035360.1:0-10346 GCA_023553655.1 Myrmecobius fasciatus | reverse complement strand
TCTGGAATTCTGACAGTATCTCTATACTTTCTCAACCATTCCAATTCCTTAGACTGGACAAGTCCCCAAGAATTTTCTTGAGCTTTTCACTTGGATTTCTCTGGCTGATTTGTCTGCTCTTTGGACAGGTAATAGCACGGCCTAACTACATGTTGCCTAGAACATTGCCCAGGCATAAATAATTATTAATTATTAATATATAGTTAGAACAGAAGGGAATTCCTAGTTGTCTGATGTTGATAAACATACCATAGGCATTCACTAACAAAGAATTTCACGTCCTTCTTAAAAAAAAAAAAAAAGCATCCTTTCCACAGTCCTTTCTCTTATCTGGCCTCTTCCTTAGTCATCAGTGAGAAGCTATAGTAACTAAAATCCCATCTCCCCCCAAAAAATCCCTGTGTTCAGTGATAATGAAGTTGAGAACTCTTGTCTGTAAAAGCCGATCAGAGGGGAATATTGGGGAGTCTCTGGAAAAGAACCAACCAGATGTTCACTCAAGCCTATAATCAGAATTTATCCTCACAATTGAATGAAGGGAATTGTGAAAGCTGTCTCACAAGATGGAGACCGTGTTCTAAAAACTGACTGAAGGTCGGCTGGGCCCCAGGCCCAGGTTCCTTTCTCCAGAAATCACGTGGTTTACAAAGACTGGGGTCATACAGCCCTTCTCTTTGTGAGACTGTTACGGCCACCTTGGCCTCAAAACTCCCGTATAAGGTAATTTAGTAATCCTAAAGATGTGATTGGGTTAGAAGTTTTTCTCATTAGAATGGGAGGTCATTTGTCCTGACTAATCAGGGCAAAGGTCCAGCCTATAGGGAGTGAATGAGACCAGGTGAAGTTTTCTCAAAAAGTCTGTGAGATGGAGTAGGTCAAGCCTTAGGCCTAAGTCATGTGATCCCTGTTCCCAGAGGTCTGCAGGACTGGAAAATCGGGCCTTAGGCCCGGATTGCAGGAAGTCACATGATCTCTACGCCTAGAATTCTCTAGGGCAACAAAGGGCAGAACCTAGGTCTAAGCTTCAGGAAGTGACAGGAAGTGATGTGTCCCATGGAAGCAGACCATTGGTCAATGATGATTACTTCCTTTTAGTCTATCCAATGAAAAGGCTTGGGTCTTTTGCTATTTAACCAGCTTTATTTACTACTGTCTACCAGCACATGGTGGGAGCTGGGATGGTTCCCAGGTGTGTGTCTGGGTCTCTCCCTGCAGGGAATAAATAAATGCTTTCTCTTTGTCCTGAAGATGTCTCTGATTAGTTAATTTGGGGAGGGGGATCTGGCACCCGGCCCACACAGGAGTGTTTCCCCAGACCCCTATGTTCATTGTCTGTTTACTCCTTGCTGACTTGTTGTTGGGAGGGAGACGTCCTTTCTTGTGAGATCATAATAAATTCCTTTCTGCTTCTCCCTGGAGAGATCTTGATTTATTTGAGCTGGTGATCTTTGTCCCACCCACATATGACAAGCTTTTCTGACTTGTGATGTAGAAACCAGAGCTCAAGGGAACCTTCCCCCAGAACCTCCCAGAATGTCTTCCCAACAGCTCTGGTTTCCATTCAACCTGTGAGCAGTTTAGAAACAGAACTCAACCATCTCTCCCAGGGGAGAACAACTTCCCACAGTGGGTACTGATCGTCATTGTTCATTTTAGAACAGTTCCCTCTCAGACCAGCCGGCAAATGCCTAAATGTCTTTTGTATTCCTTCTCTTCCAAGCATCTGATGAAGCCTCGATAACCTGGCATCCTGGATCCAAAGCTGGACTTGGTGCTGGGAAAACAGAGGTTCAAAATTCGGTTGCAGACACATTTAATTCGTTGTGAGATCCTGGGCCAGTCCCTTAAACTCTCAAAAATGTGGTTTCTTTCTCTATAAAACTGGGATGATCACAGCAATTACTCAGGGTGCAGATGTGATAATTATGCAAAGCACTTAAAAACTCTATATAAATGTTGGCTGCTAACATCTGAAAAGCTTTACTCAGCCAGAGATATGCCCTGCCGCTTTTGTTCTAACCACTAGATGGCACTGCCTTCTAGTTAAATCTCCAGCCAGAACCCACCCAGACCCCTCCCCCTCCAAAAAAAATTTTTTTTTTCTTTTTGGGAAAAAAAAAAAAAAAACGGCCTCCTTTTAAGTATTTGAGATAAAGATCAGGGTGGAGTTTCCTGTAGAACAGGGCTCTGTCTGCTCAGGGTTTTTTTTTTGTTTTTTGTTTTTTTAATGATATCTGAAAATGGCCTTGGAAATCCTCTCCAACTCTTGTCATTTTATATAGAAGGAAACTGAGTCTTTCATGGGATTCAACCTAAGATTACAGTCATGTAAGTAGCAGAATCAAGACTTGGAATCCTAGGCTTCTTGACTTATTGCTTTTCCCACACAGGCTTATAAGTAACTGGCCCTTGGTGTGGCAGGTGTTCTATCAGCAACTGCCCCGGGGGGTGAACTACAGGAGATCCTTAATGTAGAACTAAAAGAAACTTTTAGGGTCATCTTGAACAAGTTTCTTGTTTGCAAAATTAGGGTTGGGTGAATTTAAGGGATTTGCTTAATGTTATTCATATAATACTACAAAAGTTGGAAAGAGTTCAAAAATCTTCTGCTTCCAAATGCAGTGACCTTTCCTTTTTGGTAAATGACAATATTTTATCCCTCCCTTTCTGGGCCATGAATTATTTTCAAATAATGGTAATATCGGGCAACTAGATGGCACAGTGGATAGAGGAGGGGCCTGGAGTGGAGAAGTTCAAATCCAACTTCAGAGGTTTACTAGCCGTATGATCCTGAGCAAGTCATTTTAATCCTGCTTCAGTTTCCTCATCTATGGAATGAACTAGACAAGGAAATTGCAAAGTGTTTTAGTATCTTTGCCAAGAAAACCCCAAATGGAGTCACAAAGAGTCAGTCATGATCAAACAACAATAACAAATAGTATAGAAGAGAAAGAGATGAGAAGGAAATAGAGGGTGGTTTGTAAAGGAGAATTAATATCAGTAAAAAGGAGATGGTATTGATCAGAATTTTAAAGCTGATAGAACTAAAATTTACAGCTGAAGGTTACCACAGAAGCCATGTCTGCCCGCCTAGCCTAATCACTAAGAGAACAAGAGTGTCCTCCACACCAGAACTGTCAAGTGGTCATCCAGGAAGGGGAATGTGCTGTATGCCAAGGGATTTTATTCCACTTTGATACAGCTCTAATTATCCTTTTGATTTGAACTTCCTACTAGCTATCTCTAATCCTTTTATTCTGTCCTTTCCAGTCCAGAGATTATCCTTCAAATTAGAAAAAAATTCAGACGCACAAAATGTTAGAGATTGAAGAGCTCTAGAGCAGCTACCATGTGAGCTTTTGGTAAGACATCACCAAAGCCATCCTAGTCTTCCTTAAAGTTCTCCAAGGAAATGGTTTTCACATTTATCTTTTTTTTTTTTCTTTTTTGAAGGCAATCTGGGTTAAGTGACTGCCCAGGATCATAAGTATCACAGATTGGTTTGAACTCAGGTCCTCCTGACTCCAGTGACCCTATACATTATGGCACCTGACTGTTCCACATTTGTCTCCTTGATTTCACTTGGTAGCAAGAATCTCAGAGCTGAAAAGGACAAAGATATTTTTAGGAATGACAGCCACCAAGGTCTAGCAAGTTTAATTGATTTAGCAAAGTAAATAACTAGCTAGTGGTAGAGACAGAGTTCATCTCCTGATCTTCAGTGCATTCTTTTTAGCCTATCATCCTGCCACTATAAGTTTGATTCCTAGTATATTTGACTCCACTTTGCAAATTGTGGGTGTCATATAAGTATTAAATTAGAAAATCTATAAATTTATAGCTGAAAGGGGCTCTAAAAGCAATCTAATTCAATCCCCTCATTTTATAGATGATAAACTGAGGCTCAGAGAGATTAAATCACTAAGATAAGATCTCTTCCCTATATTAACCAATGCACTTATTCTTTTGCAAAGAAACACTCAAGAAGCAGTTAGAGTCAGTTCCAAGAGTTTGAGGCATTGAAGCCTTGGGAGTACTTCATGAAAGAGATTCTTGGAGGATTGAGTGTAATTCTCTTTCCTCCTGGTGTCTAGGAGCAATTTGCTCAGCGGGAGATACCCCATCTAGCATTTCAATCATCCATCAACAGGAGAACATTTGAGGTATATCTGAGATTGGATAGGACAAAGCATCTCTGAGAAACTGATTGGCCTTAGTTTCCCTGATGATGGGCAACATGGAGTAGGTCCCTATGTTGGACACAGCTGCCTTCGGGACCTTGTTAATTTTGTTTCCCTATGTTTCCTGGTCATCTAGGAGCATAAAATGTGCCCAACCATATGGAATCAATACCTTTCACACTGGGTCTTGCCAAAGACCACTTGAATTGCCAATACCCTGATGACAACCAGACATTGCCAGATGGCTATGATGGGGTGTGGAGAGCCAGCTGTAAGTCCTTTGGAAAACCCAAGCAAGGCAAGGTCACTTAGAGGATTTTAGGGGACTTAGCAAGGCCAGTTTTACAGATGATAACCCATATCTGAGCTACTTCAGATAATTTACTGAAAATATAACAGTCAACATGACTGAAGCATATTTTTGAGACAGGATACTTTCAAAAATGAAAACAAATAACAAGATAGGCCTTGACTAATAGAACAAGGAAATGTTACAGCCTTGGTTATACTTTCTGTGGTTTTCTGTCATTTCTGTAATGTACAACAGAGAAAGCTATGCTTCTGGTGGAGTATAAAAGGGAAGCTGTAAGAAATAAAACTCAGGCTTATATCCCAAAGAGATCTTAAAGGAGGGAAAGGGCCCCACATGTGCAAGAATGTTTGTGGCAGCCCTTTTTGTAGTGGCTAGAAACTGGAAACTGAATGGATGCCCATCAATTGGAGAGTGGCTGAATAAATTATGGTATATGAATGTTATGGAATATTATTGTTCTGTAAGAAACGACCAGCAGCACGATTTTAGAGAGGCCTGGAGAGACTTGCATGGACTGATGCTGAGTGAAGTGAGAAGAACCAGGAAATCATTATACACGGCAACAGCAAAACTATACAATGATCTATTCTGATGAATGTGACTCCAACAATGAGATGATTGAGGCCAGTTTCAATGATCTTGTGATGAAGAGAGCCATCTACACCCAGAGAGGGGACTGTGAGGACTGAGTGTGTTCACAATATAGCATTCTCACTCTTTTTGTTGTTGTTCACTTGCATTTTGTTTTCTTACTGACTTACTTTCCTTTTTATCTGATTTTTCTTGTGCAGCAAGAAAATTGTATAAATATGTTTACACATATTGGATTTACATATATTTTAACACGTATAACATATATTGGATTGCTTGCCATCTAGAAGAGGGGATGGGGGAAAGGAGGGAAAAATCTGAAACACACCAAGACTATGTATGCAAGGGTCAAGGTTGTCAAATTATCTGTGCATATGTTTTGAAAATAAAAAGCTTTAAAAGAAAGACAGAAAGAAAGCCAGTTCCAAGATGTAAGCTTGAACTTGCCTGGCCCCACATTCATTTCACTCATTGTTTCATCCAGTTCTCATGCCCCATTGTTGACAAGGGAGGTCATGTCCAGAGAAGCTACCTGTTCCTATATCCTTGTTGAATAGTTGTATTGAAGTAGGACAAAGTATACTTCCTTTGTCAAATTTTCAATGACTTAAAACATTTTTGCCCCACTTCTTCCAACCCAATATTGAACCTGAAGGGTGCTGGTGTTGGCATCATGTCTCCCACACATGTATTCTGAGACTCAATCACTTCTGAGAGGAAGAAACTCCAAGATTATATAGCTTAGCAAAAGCATTTATTAAGTGCTTACTATATGCCGGTTATTTTCTTAAGCACTGGAATAAAAATACAAGCAAAAAGAGTCTCTACCTCAAGAAGCTTATATTCTAAATGAAGAATATAATCCATGAAAGGGAACTCAAAAGGGAATGGAGAGAGGGAGGAGGAATAAAATCTGGAGAATCAGGAACTTTAGAAGTGAGTGTAGATGGCCTAATCATTTTTTCCAATAGAAGTTCTGGACAGGAACTTCCCAGCAGAACAGACCACAAGAATGGAAGCATGTACAGCATGAAAATGTAGCTAGACCAGAGGTGTAAAAGTCCCCAAAAGCAGATGCACAGCTGGGTTGGAAGAATGAGACTCCTGGCAATAGGGAAGAGAGCTAGCTCTGTCAATCAAGAAGGAAGCTACAAAAAGGAGATCCTAGGAACTTAGCTAAGCCACCCACTTCTTGGAGATGCTGTGCCCCAGAGGAGCTTCTACTTCTGGTAGTACTAGGAGTTGTGAGTTACCTTTGCCACACATGCATCCTATATGTATGTCTTATGACCATTGTACTCTAACTTTGTGCTCCTTCTTTTCACAGATGGTATTTGTGGAAGATTGTGTTCCAAGATTATAAGGAGAATATTTTGTGCTACTTTTATTACTAAGCTTACTAAAAATCTTTGCTAAGAGTTCATGTAATTAAAGCTTGATTGTTAATGAGAAGTACATTGGTGGGGTCTGCTGAGATATAGTTTTTTAAGAGTATGGGCCCCATGGGGTATTTAACCTAATTTGACCTCAAAGTAATAACCATCCTTTGGTGAGTATCTTGTAATAGATGCTACACATAACTTATGAAAAAAAAAGATTTTTATTCAAACAACCATGTGTGACTTAAAAGATAATGATTTCCATAGTATGCATATTCTACCCACATTCCCTACCCCTACTCCTTAATATCTTAGTAGACTATCTTCATGAATTGAGGTTAAAAAAAATCACTTGGTAATGAGCCTCTCAGCACTTGGCTGGGCTTATCCATTAACTATGGATATGTAATCCATGACTGGATCTGACTTTCAGTCTAATAGACTCTGCCCCAGAGATAGCACTCTCTTGGTAGAATCTCTAAAAACTCAGGACCAATTACTTGGGTCTGTATCCCAAGGAAATCTTAAAGGAGGGAAAAGGACATGTGCAAAAATGTTTGTAGAAGCTGTTTTTGTGGTAGCAAAGAATTGGAAAATGTGTAGATACCTATCAAGTAGGAAATGACTGAACAAGCTGTGGTACATGAAGGGAATGGAATATTATTGTTCTATAAAAATGATGAACAAGCTGATTATAGAAAGGCCTGGAAAGATTTACATGAACTGATGCTGAGCAAAACAAGCAAAACTAGGAAGATATCGTACACAATAACAGCAAGAATGCGCTATGATCAGATATGAAAGGCTTAGTTCTTCTCAGTGGTTCAGTGATCCAAAGCAATCCCAAAAGACTTTGGAGAGAAAATGCCATCTGCATCCAGAAAAAGATCTAAGAGGCTGAATATAAATCAACACATGCTATGTTCATTTCTTTTTTCTGCTTTCTTATCACTCCCATGGTTTTTCCCTTTTGCTCTGATTTTTCTCTTCCAACAAGATTCATAAAGCAATGTGTATTAAAAATGAATAAACTTGTTACAATTAAAAAAACAAACTCAGCCATTTCCTTGCCATGACAAGACATTAGAAAAGAACTTTAGTAGAGGATCATGATCTTAAACATTGAAATTAAAATTTTAGGAATACAAAATAAAAATATGTAAACACCATTTCTGTATGCTCATCTCCTAATACAGTGCCTTTGAGTTTAATTGAGTATTTAATTAAGTTGACTATAACCACCTATACCTTTGTTAATGTGGAACAGCTATTCTGTTCTGTTCAGTCCTCTTAGTGTGTCCTTCTGATATGGGTCAAGAGGAGGTTCAATGGGAAGATGGAGTCTACATGGGAAGAGAGAAGAGTGGTATTCATGAATCCTGCTATAAGAACACTTGCCCAGTTAGAGTGAAATGGACGAAAGACTAGGCTCCATCTCTGGGTCAAGGGGCCTTGGACATTCTGAAAAGTATTTGCTCTATCTTTTGTGGGCCAAGAGTCCTTGGAGTATCAGAAAAATGTTTGCTTAACTAAGTCAGGTCAATGGCCAATGCATGTAGACATTTTCCATTGTGTTCCCCACATCCTGTTATCTCCCCATTGTAAGCAAGATGTCAATGTTTAACATCAAATGTAATCAAGGGAGCAGCAAAAGTGTTTAAATGTGTACCCCTACTAAGCCTCGGGGCTGATCTCTACTAGCCTGTCTAGGGAAGTCAGTCGCTGGCCGGCTAATAAACGCTTTCAAAATCCAAATTATTTTTGGCTGTCCTGTATTTTCTCACCTGGGCTATTTTAGGAGAAACTGAGCCTCTAAGAATGCAAATGGTTTTTATCCCAAACTTTATTCTCTTGAGATATAGGCCGATCTTCTTTCCTGCTTTGTATTGTGGAAAGAACATTGAATTTGGAGTTAGAAAGTTTAAACCTGGCTCTGCTACTGGTTCCCAGTGTGATCTTGAGTGAGTAACTTTTATTTTGTTGGCCACAATTTCTCCATGTATATAATGAGAGGGTTGGACTAGACCAGTCCTTACAATGCCTTCCAGTTCTTAATTCCTATGTTCTTTCTTCTCTAAGAAATATCATCCTTTCTCCAAGTCCATGAAACCCACGTCAGCCCTGTACATGTCTCATTTGGAGAAAATGTGTCTGGGATTCAGTAACCACATTCAGACAGACATTCCTGTCTTTCAGCTAAAAAAGTCTTCATACCTAAGTCCTCTACTGGGGCTATCTTCATGGTGGTCTGAATGCAATAATGGTGCTGGCCAGAAGATGGAGATGCCTTTTCTCACTGAGATAGATTGAAGGAAAAAAGTAAAGTTGGGGAGCTGTTACAGCCAAGCATCCTGGGTGAACCTGACCTCTCAAAAGGAAGAAAGCATAGAAACAGAGCTCCTCAGGCCGTCATCATCCAAAGTGCATGTGCCCAACGCCTCCAGTGCAGGCCAGTCTCTCTACAAATCCAGGGTAATTGGCACTTTTGCAGTTGGTAGATTTAGCTCAACTTCAGACATTCCTTAAAGATCTGGAACAGTGGCAGACCCAGCACGGACAGACATGGGTCCAGTTTACTTGAGGCTTAAGGGATATCCATGGACAGTCAATTAGAGGATCCTCTTTGTTTTTAAAATGTACTCTGAGTAGAACAGTACAGGAGAAGCAGTATAATGAAATGAAAGAAACCTAAAACTGGTACCCAAAGATGAGAGTTCAGATCCCAGGTCTGTCACTTACCTATGTGACTTAGGTTTAACTGTTTAATTTCTCTGCATTTCAATATCTTTATCTATGTTTTATAAAAAGTGGTGATGGATTTTAGGCTAAAATCAGAGATTTTTAACTTAGTGTCCTCTGATTTTACCTTTGTAGGAAGGTATTTGTGGGTAGTTTTCAGAAAGGGAAAAAATTAACATCTTTATTTTCATTTATCTATAGTTTCTTTGTAATCTGATGTATTTTATTTTATACATCTAAAAACATTCCTGATATGGCATCCATTGTTACTGTTAATTGAGTTAGTTTTCAGTCATATATGCTTCTTTTTTTTTTAATTAAAGCTTTTTATTTACAGAACATATGAGTGATTTTTCTACATTGACCTTTGCAAAATTTTTTGTTCAAAATTTTTCCCCTCCTTCCCCCCACCCCCACCCCCTAGGTGACAGGTAGTCTAATACATGTTAAATATGTTAAATTATATAACAAATCCAATATATGTATACATATCTATACAGTTATCTTACTGCACAAGAAAAATCAGATCTAGAAAGAGAAAAAAAAACCTAAGAAGGAAAACAAAATGCAAGGAAATATTCACAGAAAGTGTAAAATGCTGTGTTGTGGTCCATACTTGCCAGAGACTGAACCTTAAAACCTTGACCCTTTTAACCTTCCCCCCTTTTCCCCCTTTGCCAAAAGACTGAACCTTAACCCTTTTCACCTTCCCCCTCCCCACCCTGACACAAATATCTGAATATCTAAGAACAACCACTGCATATTCCAGCATAAGCATACAGAACGACACGCCTCAGGAAACTACAAGATATCATTGTTCTACTCCACCCTTGGAGCCCCTAACCTTTGACACCTGACCCCCACCCCTCATTTCAGAGTGTCACACCCCATCTGTCTTCTTGCTCAATGTGCTGTTACACATTGTGGTCATCTGCCTATATATACTCTGTGCAAACTCAATAAACTCGAGACATAATCTACCATAACCTAGAGTTGTCTCCTTCCTCTCTGCGATCCTGTCCCCAGACCTCTGTGTCTTCCCAGGCCATTCGGCCTTACGAGCTCTGCTCCCCCGGCTTATGTCCTGCTCGCTTGACCCACGTTGATGACCTGCTGGTCAGGTCAACTGGCGCCCAACGTGGA